>JAJQOW010000112.1:0-175665 GCA_037975125.1 Latrodectus hesperus
TAGAATTAGTTTCTGTACACAATGAAGCTATATGTCCAAAATTATTACATCGAAAACATTTAATACCCTTCTCTTAATGTTCACAAAATTTAGAAATATGATTTTTTTCACCACAATTAAAACAAATTTTATCTTTACGATCTTAAAATCACTGTATTTCATTTTTTCCAAAACCATCATAGTATCTTATTTTATTTACACTTTCATTTTTAGAATTAACTCTATTACTATATTCATATTTTGATTACATTTTATAAAAATTATTACATTTATCATGAGAATTATATTTTGTTTTCGTTTTATCGAAAGCATTTTTACTTTTAACGGAATCACTTTTTATAACTTCATAAACTTTGAGCTTTTCTTTAAATTCTCACTTAAATTCTTACATCCATACAAAACAATTTTGTTTTCTTGTCTATCATTTATTCCATTAATAACATAATGCATTAAGGCAGATTCTTCAATTTTATTCCGCAAATGCACAACTCCTTCATTTTTAAAAAATACTCCTGAACAGATTCATAGTCTCGCATTTTCCTTTTACGTAAAAGATCATGTAAGTTAGTTGAGTTTATTTCAAACGAAAATTCATCGATCAAGGCTCATCTCAATTTTTTCCAAGAATTTATTTGTGGTTCTGTCCGAACAAATAATAGAGCATTTCTTCCTAACGATATTTAAGCCATAACAATTTTTGTTAGTCTGATAAATTAAATAATTTCGACATATCATCAAAATGATCAATCCAATTAATTATATTTTCATGTGATTCTGCATTAAATTTAGTAATAGTGCTTTCCATATCTGCATAATTAATATTAACATTTGGAATAACAGTATATGCATAAAAATCATTTGCACAAGCATTTTCATTCTTCTGAAAATAGTCAGATGCACTTTTTATTTTACTTATATTGCATTGCATTGAAAAAAATCATTTCTACTTATTTCTTCTTCAACTTCACTTTTTGAGTCAGCAGTCTCCGAATCCTCTTTAGTGTTTTGAGCAAAGAGTTCAAGGTCACATAACAGAGACAAAATTCTTTCTGCGAACTCTGCTTTGGATCCTTGAAAAGAAATATTTAAAATGTTCGATGCAGTAATAAGTTTGCCGCGAAAACTCATTGTTTACATTTTTTAATTTGTCTCGATACTCATTACTTTCAATATCAAAATTAAAACCAACAAAATTTCTAATTCTCTTACCAATTAATCTATCTCCATCATGATCATAAATCAATCTGTGCAAAATTTTGATTTTATCTGCTTTAAAATTTTTCAATGCAACGCTTATTTCTTTTATATCGTTTAATATTATCTTGTACTAAGAAAAATGTTCACGTACCTTTCAAAGATGTTCGACGAGGATCCACATCTTTCTCTGGTTCCAAACCGATAATGCGACAATCATTTTAATCAATCCCTCTTCTGAATTTTGTGGGACGGGGAGTGGCCAAGGCGTAATTTATTTAATAATTAATTTTTATATAAAGCCTAATCTTTAATTAACATACATTTACAAATACAAATATATACAAGTTTGAGATATTAATTGTCTTAATAGAATAAAATCTAAAGTTTAGATTTAAAGTTATGGGGGACAGGAGCAGTCGTATTTCTGCTATCAAAAGGAAGTCTTTTTTAAAAATCTTCCTTCTTTAGGCTTTTTCTCTTCTCTTCTCCTCCGCTCTCTGGGGAAGCTGTTGCGCCTCTCGAGCCCCTTCTCAAGTGGACACTTGAAATTGTGACGTCGGCTATTGAGTGGTTCATCCACTATATATATATATATATATATATATATATATATATATATATATATATATATATATATATATATATATGTGAGATATGGAGTAACTGATGACGCACTTCAACATCATAAAATCATTAAGTGCTTGCTGCTTCAACAGCGATCCTGGTGTCAATGGTTAGAAAAGGAACGATAGTTGATAACAGAAGACGGTCCAACTAAGACGTGATTTGAACCTTAATGGTTCCGAAATATAAAATGTTACATTCATAATCTTTTTATTTGTAATTATAATTGTTAATTACTATTTTTGTAATTATAATTAAATAATGTTTAGTATACTATTGTTAAAATGCAAATTCGTTGTATTATTAGTGTATTAAACTAATCCACATGGGGGCCCTGGCCAATTATTTTTTTTATTTCAAATATATTCTGAAGAGATTTATTTATCATTCCCGATGAAATTCTTCTACCGTCGCCGACAATTTGAAGAGGACCTGTTTCTGGTTTCGATTTATGTATTTTCCTACATTCGCTGCTTTGGATTTCTACTTTGAAGAAGGGTGAGTCACTCTTATTTTCAACATGCTTTTAAGTGATATAACTGAAATTGCACTTGCACTGAAGATTGAAAAAAGAGAAAAAATAAAACTTCTTCACAAGCTGTTATTTGGCGAAGAAGGTGATAGATTAAATCGTTCTCGAATTAGAAACTTTCATGGTTTAGATTTAAAAAAAGATGATGCACACAATTTTTAAGTCTAAATTAGTTGATACTATAGCAATTTTTTCTTTAATCGAACTAATTTCTATTGCTAATATTTTGAAAATCGACATTAATGGAATATTACCTGAATTGGCAGAAAGAATTTTATCATTCCTTACTGATTTGGAGTCTCTTCAAGTAAATGTAAAAAATTGTGAAATAACTGATGATGAAACTGAAGTGATTCCAAATTCTATTCAGTCGAATGTGCAAAGCGATAATGTGTCTCTTAACAATAATGGACATAAAGTGCATGATAGTCATATTTCTGATGCTAATTCTTTTCATACAAGATTGCCCTTTAATTTCAATGATATTGATTATTTAGTTCCTAAGTATAGTGAGGATAAAAATGAAAATGTCAAATTGTGGCTTCAGAAATTTGAAGCGTTTGCTATATCTTTTAGTTTATCAGATATTCAGAAATTTATTTTTGCACAAAGAGCATTAAGTGGAATTACGTTGTTATTTATTAAAAGCGAAAGCAATATTCATTGCTATTCTGAATTGAAAATCGCTTTATTTTTGGAATTTGGTGAACATTTTAATTCCGCAGAAATTCATGACACATTAAACCATCGAAAAATTAAAGATAAAGAATCAATATTTGAATATTTTTTAATTATGAAAGAAATTGCTAGTCGAGCTCAACTCAACGATGTGACCCTAATTCATTATGTTATTCAAGACATTTATGGTTCTCCACAGAATAAAGCAATCTTGTATGGTGCCACTAATTTAGTAGAATTTAAAAGAAAATTAAAAATATATGAAGAAATTCAAAAAAGTTGTCAAAAAGTGAAAACTAAAATTCCTGTGGTAGAACAAACAATTTTTTAAGAATCAAACTCAAACCAAAATTCAGACTACTCCTATTCGTTGTTTTAACTGTGGAAAAAATGGTCATAAATCGATTGATTGTAGAGACAAAAGTAAGGGTTTAAAGCACTTTCGTTGTAATTCTTTTGACCATAAAGCCAGAGATAATAATTGTTCCACACCAATAGATAACCACATTTCAACAGTTTGTACTCTTAACAATCACATCACTTTCCAACAAGACATCCATAAAATAGTTTAAATTTTAGGTATTTTGATAGATGCTCTTATTGATACCGGAAGCCATGCAACTTTATTACGCGAAGATCTGTATCGTCAAATTGAATTTTCTGAACTGACCGATTCGCAATTAACACTAAATGGATTTGGTAGCTCTAAAGTACAGCCTCTTGGTTCATTTCAGGCAAATATAGAAAAGAATAATTATATTTTCTGTACAACAGTTTAAGTTATTTCTCAACATCAGATGAGTTTACCCTTAATTATAGGTACAGATATAATTACTCAAGGAACACTAACAGTTAATAAAAATGGCATTTCTTTAGGTAAAGCAGAAAATACTAATAATTTTTTCATGCATTTAGTTAATGTTGTTGACAACACATCAGACATTGGTTTAAATCTCATACTTGAAAAAAATTTAAACAAGAAGTATGCAATTTAATTAACAACTACAAACCCAATAAGACGCGAAATAAAGATGACATTCACATTAAACAACTACTAGAAGAAGAACATCTTCAATATGTAGTACATGATAAAAAAACAATTGCGTAATATTGCTATAACTAATATTTTACGATATCAAACACAAAGTAAATGTTATTATGATAAGCAGAGGAAACCTCCCAAAATATATCAAGTTGATGATTTAGACACTATCCAAAGAATACAGTTCGAACCCGGTTTAAAACTTAAGTTGAAATATTTTGGACCATACAAAATTAAAGCTGTAAAAGGTAAAGACAGATTTGATGTAGCAAAAGTTGGTAATCATGAAGGATCCAATACAACATCTTCCTCTGCAGATATAATGAAACCTTGGTCGAAGATGTAAATAATTTTTATCAAACTATTAGCTTATGTATAATATATATTGTGTCGATTGCTGTACTATTCATATATATATCGTTATTCCAAAATAAATTTTCTTTTATATATAACCTTTTTCTTTAGCATTATTTCAAGTATTAAGAGTATCAAATAAAAAAATAATTTCTTGTGTGTTACATCAAGATGTTTGTGGTACATTTGCAAATGATAAAAATAAGCACGACGGAAGGAAAATGCGAGCAACTGAGAATTAAGAAGACGATTCATCAAACAGCTTACGAGGAACATTCAAGCAGTTAAGACGAATCTTCACAACATTGAACGACGCGACTCCTTCATTTGCTGTTCACTAAGACGAAAGAATAAAACACAAAATTCTATTTTGTTAGTTATTTTTCTTGCTGGTTGCGCTCTCCTCTTTCTTTGTATTTTGCAGTTGTTGATACTCTCGTCGCCAGGAGGATTTGAGCGTTTAGAATGGCCGAGTGTGAGATATGGAGTACCTCATGACGCACTTCAACATCATGACATCATCAAGTACTTGCTGCTTCAACAGCGATCCTGGTGTCAATGGTTAGAAAAGGAACGCTAGTTGATAACAAAAGACGGTCCAACTAAGACGTGATTTGAACCTTAACGGTTCCGAAATATAAAATGTTACATTCATAATCTTTTTTATTTGTAATTATAATTGTTAATAACTGTAAATAATGTTCAGTATACTATTGTTAAAATGCAAATTCGTTGTATTATTAGTGTATTAAAGTAATATACACACACACGCACTCACATATATATATATATATATATATATATATATATATATATATATATATATATATATATATAAATATATATTTATATATTATATATATATATATATTTGCTGTGCTAAGGAAAATGTCATTCATACAACCATTAACAGGAGAGACAATAAAATGTTGCATAATAAGCAAATAAATAAAAATGAAAACCGAAATTATTTTGATTGTAATAAGTGTAAATAAGTAAATTATTAATGTTTACATATTAATAATTTACCTCATATTCAATTTAAGATGTGTTATCTTTTCAAAATAGAAAACAAAACGGATATATGTTACCAGTATCGGGTAACCGAACGGATAAGAGTAAAAACGAATTAAAGGAAACGGACATACAACCTTATATATGTATATAATTTTAAAAAAATGAATTTCAACATACGGAATTAAAGCCTTGAAAATTTTAAAAATATTAATCACATAATAAATCTTTAGGAAATATAAAAAGCATTTTAAAATATAATGAAACATTTTTCAAAAATTAATAATTTAATTATTGCATAGAGAGTATTAAAATTAAAATATTAATATTTTTATTAAAAATATAATTTTCAAATAATAGGGATAGCATTTGCCTAAACATTATGACATTGACAAAAGTGGCAAGATAATTTTTCCTTGAAAAATACCTTCCTTGAAAAACTAAAAATACTTTCCTTGAAAAAAGTAGTATATTTTAACTAAGATGTTAGCAAATATATATAAATGAATATTCATTTATTCTACTCTTAAACATTAATTTACAGAATCTAGTTATTACATAAAAGAATAATAGAAAGGTCTGGCTATATCATTCAAGGATGAAAATAAATAAAAATATGTATTTATGAAATTTCGATAACGTACCCTCGTTATCAAGAGATATCATTTAACAAGGTCATATGAACATTGTTATCAACATTAGTTATCAACTTCTCATTATAATATAAATATCATTCCTTCAAAAGGACGATATAATATTCAGATTTAATCTTAGAATGATATAGTTTTCGGACTCGTATCTTCAGATATCGAACATTTCCTTTTTACGATGATTTAAATGCTTGTTTTTCGTAAAGACAATTTATTCTGCTGAAAACTTCTCCTTGTGTTAAAGGTAAAATAATATTCGCCAAGATAAAATCCGTTTACTTGCTTGGCAAAAGTTTATTATATGAAATTTATCCAGGAAAGAAAAATGAAAAGATTTTTTAAACTTTTCGTTATATATTTTCTTGTGAAAAATGACTATTGTTCTATTTTAGAAAATTTCATTCAAGTTGATCCTGACGCTTTCAAAAATGTGGTAAGACAATTTCTAGAATACTTATCTGATTGTTATAGTCCTATTAGTATCAAATAATTTAAAAATTTCTATTAAAATTACATGAAAAAATATGCATTTTAAATCGTATACTTTAGTTGAAGGTTTCTTAAAATTCCTACATATGATCATTATACTTCTTGTAAAATTTGGATAACTAAAATAGATTGGTAATTCAAGTAAATATGGAGAAAACTTTTTGAGAGATGACCTCATTCCACAATTGATTTCCTCATTCTTTTCCATTTTACTAGCATATTTTTCTTTTTTTCCTAGGCTATCACACTTAACTTTCCAAATAGTAATTATTTTATTGCTATATTATTGTCATCATTGTTTAGCATAAAATCGAGAATGAAAATAAATTTAGATTGATTAAAAGATTTAAATATTTTATTAAATATATAAAATAAAGTATACAAATTAAAAAAAAATCCTTTAACAGTACATTATTCTTTTAAAAAATAGGTTTGGACATGCTACAAATTTAATAGATTTAATAGTTGAATATCATAAAGTCTACAAAATAAAAAAACTCATTTAATAAAAATAATATTTAAAAGTTGCTTTTTCAAACGTAAATTTTATAAGGATTATATTATGAACACCTTAAAACACACAAGCTAAATAATAACTTCAAAGCATGTTTACAATAAAAGAAAGAAGCATGCATTTTTTACTACATATATATATATATATATATATATATATATATATATATATATATATATATATATATATATATATATATATATATATATATATATATATATATATATATATATATATATATATGTATGTATATATGTATGTATGTATAAATATACATATATATATAAACTGAAGTAGAGATTCTGATGGGCATAAATTCATAAGTGTGTTTAGAATTTTTTTTTTTTTGTGTTTTGTCGCTGTAGGATTAACAAAATGTTTTGAGTGTTAATTGCTTAAAAGAATTTTAAAAAATGAGATAAATAGTAAATTTAAACTGAAACATTTGAAAACGTAAAAAAGTGATAAGTTGTAATAAAGATGCTTTAAATAAAAACATAAATCTCTCCTTGGGTGTGTTATCTGTTTATTTTAAAAGGTCGTTATAACACGAACGATTAGTAACTTAATATCTTTTGTTCTGCCGGATTTTATTTACGTATTGTGTGGTTCATTTTCTATTTAAATATTAAAAATAAAAGATTTGCTATCCTGATTTCATATTATTTAATAAACTACGATATATTTGACAAATATTGTACAGCTTTATTTTGTAGAGATTCTTTTGTTGTTTTATCTTCAGAGAATTGAGGAAATATAAAATACTCCATTTTGAAGTATAATTTAACGAACTTTTATATTTTAACTTCAAGAAGGTGATCAGTTAGATTTTAAATCACTTGAGAATTTGCATCGTTGCTTATATTTAGTCATAATTTTACTGCAAAATAATTAAAAATTAATTTGTTATTAAAAATGTTCATCAAGATTGATATATTTTTCAGATATAAAATAGGGTTATCAATTCTTATTTTATCTACTACGGGTTTTCTACTTCTTTTTATAAATAAATTTGCAAAACTTTCATGTTAATATTCGTGAAGAATTCTCACCTATTGAACCAGTACTTGAAATATTTCGCTAGTTTAATGCATTAACAATATGAGTCAATTTATAGATTTGATAAAATTTGAAAATATCATTTACAAATTGATACATAAATGTTATTGAAGAACAGTGGTTATCAATAACATGAATTAAAAATATCTTGGGCATAGATTAGACAGCTGAAGAGCAATGGCTTTATTAATTTTTCCCTAAGCAAGATTTTTATGCATGCTTCAAATAGTACTCTGTACTTTCAAAATGAATAGTGGGTCTATATTATGTGGGTATATCTATTATTATGTTTGTCTGTATTATGTGAATATTATGTTATAAATGTGTCTGTAAGGACAATTTTAATAAACTTTTAAAGAATAAGCTTCACTTGAGGCACAAAATCTATCGAAAACTTTAATTTCATGTAATAAACTTTGGTAAGAAAAGAAGACTATTTTGTTGTTCTTGTTGTTTTCTTATGACACTTGGACAAGCGAAGCTCGCTATGCCTTGGCAGTGCGAATTAAGTCAAAGAGAGCGTCTTTCGTTTGGATCAGAGCACCACGAAGGTGAAGTACGACTTTGCTCTTTTAAGGTGCTTCGTAATTTTGATCCACGGTCGGGTGACGAAGCCACACCTGAGCTGGCACCCTCCTCTCCACATCCACGCCACACTAGCGGAAGGACTTTGGACGTCACAGATTAACGTGGACACGTCCCCAACCCACGGAGTTCCAGCATCCCAGTGAAGGAGAGTACACCGTGGTCACCCTCCCAACCACTGCCCGCGGCAAATGATGCTTCACTTTGCTGAGCTTACGGGAAGCGGCGTGAAGTTACTGAGCCACTGGAGCTCAGACTATTTTGTAACGGTTGTTATACACCAAAATTTAGTGATTAAGAATTTTAATATTCCTGTTATACCACTTATATTTCACTTGTTACAAAGGGGTTTGCCATTGCCTCGAAAGGTTGGATATCTGCCTGTTGGTCAGCGCGGAAAGTATTTTATTTCCCTTCTACCACCCATTGGAAGACCAGTAGAGGCGTTCCCCTATCCGCCACCGCGATCTCTAGGTGTTACAGGCTCCCCCGAAAGCATACGCGCTTCTGTTCACCATAGTTGCAAGGAAGAAAACCTGCACCATCCAATGGATTCCCGCACATGTTAACATCGAAGGAAACGAACAGGTGGACAACCTCGACAAGGAGGCTACAATATCAATCCTCCTCCCTTTAGACTACCACTTGCTTCGATACAAACGTCTTCGCAAGGCATCAGTTTTGCGGGGAACTACGAAAAAAATGGTGCCTGTCTGAGCTTAATCCTGATCGTGGTATCACCTCTACCATCAGCAGAATGTGGACTGGGCACATGAGGGGTATGAAAATCATGCCCGACGGATCTAGAACCTACGCAGAATGCAGACACTGCACAGGAGTTCCGCTGGATCCGAGGCATCTCTTCAACTGCATCTCTGTTGCCTCGACCTTCTTCAACATCAACCCCAACTGCTGCTATGACACCCTGTATACGGGAAAAGCTAAAGATGCAGACAGGGCAGTGCTCCATACCTTTGGTCCCATATGACTTGTATTTTAACTTTTCTTTTTTTTTCTCTTTTTGTGCACTTGTCATACGACAACAACAACATACCACTTATATCATTCTCAATAATTCACATATATCAGAGTGGATATTTTTAAATCACGGTATTAAGGAACATAGATCACCCAATTTATTCATATGATTTGTGGAAAAAAAGCATCTGTCAATGAATGTATAGATAGCTCATTTATCCATACATAGTTCGTGAGTAAATTTTTATATTTTTAGGCTCTTGACCGGGAACCTCTGATAATTTTTAAGAACACAGGGAGATGGAAGTTTTTAAAAAGTGTCAAGTAATGGGGATAGAAGCCACATCTGAAATCAATTTCAAACACTCACTTTATTTAAGGAAAGATTTTGTTCTGAATTAAATTTTATATTGTTATACTACTGCTTATTGATTTTATCAGCTTAGATATGTAATTCTAAAATAGATATTGCGATGAAATTGTATCAGGTAAACAAGGAAGCTCTTGCTATTGTCGCGTTTCCATTGAATGAAGGAAGATGCGAATGAAAATTAGAGAAGGACGTAATTGAATTAAGATAGTTAGAGATAAAAGCAGCTCCACCGTGAACAATAGCGAAGAAAAATGGACATGTCGAAGGAGTTCGTTCAGTTTTGTTTGCTTTGTGACTTCAAAGTGGGTTTATCAGCTGCTGCATCAAGTCGAAAAATATGCCAAGCGTTTGAGAATTGGGCTATGAATAAAGGAAAAGCAATGCATTGGTTTCATAGTCACAAGTCGGAAAATTTGTCCCTGGTAGATGACTGGTATCTGATGGACTAGTCGTCAAGTGGTTTAATATGAGCTGCTACTACCAACGTACCAAACAGTCACTGTGGGTCTATACTCACAGAAAATGGATCTTATGCAACAAGCACTGCAGCAAAAGGAGCCAAAGAGTACAATTTTTATGGCTGATAGCTCGAAGCCGCATGTCGCGCGGGCAGCCAAGGCAAATATACAGTGATTTGGTTGGGAGAATTTTTGCCATCCTCCTTACTTATCTGACCTCGCAGCATCAGATTATATCTTCTTCCATTACCTTTACAATAAACGAAATATGAAAGAAACGAATAATGTAGTCGTGTGAATCACGATATCTAAGGTTAAATTAAGAATTATTTGGGAGAAAGAGTTTTGGAATGGAAAATTTAAATTGTAATGAAAAAGGTTGCTTCTAATAGTAGATGCTAAAACCAAGATACATTTTATGAATGAAACAAGATTTATTATTATATATGAAACCAAGATATATTTCAATTTAAGATTCAGGTTATCTAGAAACACAAAAGAAGTATAAACATGGTCTTCTGCTTAAAGAAAATCTGCTATTGCCCATAATTATATTTCAGAAATTAAAGTAAATTGTTTTTGAAGCAAGAAGATTATTTCATATTTTAGATTGTGTTTCATATTTTAGACAAATTTTGGAAAGCAATTAAATCTGTGCAATTTCCTCGTATCCTCTGTGCAATTTTCTCTGTGCAACGTATCTTCTGTGCAATTTTCCTATAAAAACATTTTAATTACATTTATTTAACTATGTAGCGTGTAGCATGTAGCTGGTTTAATAGGAACAAAGAAATAGGTTCCTTAAATAGCTCAAAATATTTTATTACAATTTAAGGTACAATTTGAGCACAACACAGATACACACAGACACTACAAATGATACTAAATAACATCTAAAACTTTTAAATTTGAAGAAAAAAAATAAACATGAGAGTCATATGGACATGTCTCATACCGTCGGTTGTTGGAGAGGGACTCGCCTTCTCGTTGACGATTCCATGGGTGACGCTGCAGATAGAGGGCGCTACAGACTCCCCTCTGGCTCCGCCGACGTCCCGGCAAGGAGACAGGATTGAGATTAGGAAGCTGCTGAGGGTGTCGACGTGGTCTTCCTCTACTTTTCAAAGGGAAAACGGGACCGTTATCTCTAGATGATTGTTGATAAGGCATCAACATACTGGTATGATAAGTACCGAGTACTTGATCAGGGGCAGCAGGGTCTGCAACATCATATGTATTTGGTGATCTATTTGTTAGGATAATATAAGGTCCTTCACGTTTGGGCATGAATTTCTTAGTTGTTTTGGTCTTAGACTTGCTTATGGGATGTAAAGTGATCCAAACTTTATCACCTGGTTGATAATAAGCGGGTCTATGCTTCTTGTCGAAGTACTCCTTTCTTGCATCTTGTTTTTGTTCTACACGTTCTCTAATTAATGGTGTAAGACGTGCAAATTCTTTCAAGTAAGGTGTTATCTCTGCGACGAAGTTATCGTTATCAATGACAGCTCTTATATCATGCTTGACATCATCTGTGGTTCGAAGCTCTCTTCCGAACTGAAGGTAAGCTGCCGTATGACCTGTAGAATCACATTTTGTAGTGTTTAAAGCAAAACGTATCATGGGTAGTTTGTCCTCCCAAGTATCATGTGAATCACCAACTAGAATTGCTAATTTGGGTTTTAGGTCTCGATTTTTTCGTTCAGCAGGGTTTGCTTGAGGATGGTATAACGGTATAAGATCTTGCGTAATACCCAGGATTTTACAAGTTTGTTGCATTACAGCACTGACGAACTGTACGCCATTGTCACTGATTACCCTTCTAGGTAGGCCATAGCGTAAGAAGACTTCTTCTATCAATATTTTAGAGCAATTGATAGCTGTAGCATCTTTTAGGGCAAAAAGTTCGACCCATCGTGTACTTGTATCTTCAACAAGAAAAATCCATTTTTTTCCAGTTGGGGTCTCTGGGAGAGGGCCAAACAAGTCTATTGCCAGCGTCTCAAATCTTTGTGAGTAAATAGGCGTTCTGAGTAATCCAGCAGGTTTCTGGTTGTTAGATTTGTACCGATTACATTCAGCACAATCTTTCACGTATTCGGCGATAAACTTTCTCATGCCAGGAAAGAAATACCTAGAAGCAATTTTATGATACGTATTCTCAGCTCCACAATGTCCTGCAGTGGGAGTATCATGATATTGCTGTAGGACACGTTCTCGCTCGTGACAAGGGACAACTAACTGTGCTTCTTCTGACTCTGTTTCAGGCGAATATCGATACAGTATTCCCTGATTCATCAGATACCCTCTACTAGTCCAATTTACATAGTTTTCATCTTTCCGTCCACTTTCAAAGCAGTCTATGATCTTTCTTACATCCTCATCCTTCAATTGTTCTTCACGAATATCTTTAGATTTCCTGGATGGCAAATCTATGGAAATAGTGTTCAAGTTACAAACAAATTTGTCCACTTTATCAACTGGTCTGGACAGAAGATCTGCAATTACATTAGATTTTCCTGGAGTGTAAAGAATTTTCGGATGATATGACTGGATTTGAAGAGCCCATCGAGCTAAGCGTCCGGATGGCGATTTAATACTCATAAGCCACTTCAAGGGTTGGTGATCAGATGCAATAATAATTTCTTGATTTTCCACATAGCCACGGAACTTTTCAAGTGCCCATACCACAGCTAGTGCTTCTCTTTCAGTAGTTGAATAATTTCTTTCTGCTGAACTGAGCAATCGACTGGCATACTCAATCACATGTTCTTCCGGCCTTTCTCCTTGGATAAGGACTGCTCCTAGAGCGTAATTACTAGCATCAGTTCTTATGAGGAATGGTTTAGATCCATCTGGCTGAGACAACACAGGTGGTGAAATCAGCCGTCTTTTTAACTCATCAAATGCTTTCTGTTCGGTATCACCCCATGTCCATTGTTTATTCTTTTTTGTTAAGTCACTAAGGGGTCTAGCAACTTCAGAAAAATGGGGAACATATCTCCGGAACCAGGAACAAGTCTGTAGGAAGGACTGAACTTCTTTAGCACATTTTGGTGTTGGAATTTTTTGAATAGAAGATACTTTGTCAGCATCCACTTCCACACCTTTTTCAGTTATCCAATGACCTAAATACTTCACTCTGTCACAAGAAAAATGACATTTGCTTCTGTTAGCATTCAGTTTAAATATAGAAAGTCTTTCAAACACTTTTCGTAAATCTGATATATGTTCATCAAAAGTTTCTGATAAGATAATGATATCGTCAAGGTATGACAATGCAAAAACATCTTTGAGACCAGATCTAAATTTATCAATGAGACGTTGAAAAGTTGCGGGTGCGTTGCGCAACCCAAAAGGCATACGTAAAAATTTAAAAGTTCCAAATGGACAGATGAATGCAGTCTTCTCTTGGTCCGATTCATGAACTTTGACCTGATGATAACCAGATCTTAAGTCTATCGTAGACATGTATTTCGTCGACTTGGCTTCAGTCAATAAATCATCCATTCTAGGTAGTGGATAGTTATCCGGAATAGTAGTTGAGTTTAACTTACGGTAATCAACACACAATCTGATGGTACCGTTCGGTTTAGGCACTAATACCACAGGACTTGCATAAGGAGATTCACATTCCTCAATTATTCCTTCTGTTAGTAAGGAATCTAGCTCTTTCTTCAACAACTCTTTCTTTGCAGGTGTCATTCTATATGGAGGTTCAGCAACAGGTAGGCTATTTCCAGTCTGTATTCTGTGTTCAATAAAAGGAGTAGGTTCTCCCCCTGGTTTGAAGTTATTTTCAAATTCTTCCAGCAATGAATTTAATTTGTGACGTTGTTCTCTTGTCAAGTGTTTTCCTTCATCATTTCTCAATTGCACGGAATTAGAGGTTTCTGAAATTTCAGCAGACATATCAGGCGAAGTTAATTTTTGCGACATTATTACTTTTGCAGCACTTACGGTTTCAGATGTTTCCTGATAAAATGGATAATGTCTGTGTGGATATTCACTAAAATGCCAAGTGCCATTCTGGATGTTAAGCACAATACCAGCAGCCTGGAGAAAGTCAGTGCCAAGCAATGTTCTATTACCTTTAGCGTTTGGTAACGCAATAAATTTCATACGAACTTTCTTTCCTTCTACATTAAGATTCACGACTGTTGTCAAGGCTGGGACATTTCTTTCTTTTCCATCAGCAAGTACCATTGTAATATTCTTCTTTTGAAATTTAAAACCTTTCTCTTTCAATAAACAAAAAAATCTCTCTCCCGCAATGGAATTTGATGCACCTGTGTCGGCACAAAAAGCTGCTTTTTCACCACAAACAGTTAAAAAAATTGAGCTAGACAATGAATCTGAAGCTTGTGCGGTATACAATTTTACACCATTAACAACTGTTTTAGCCTCTTCTTTTAATATGTTGCACTTTGGACACTTAGACTGAATAAAACCAGGATTACCACATCCATAGCAATGAACCGAAAATTTTCTTTCTGGCTTGTCTTTACTAAATTTTGGACTTTCATAGTTGGAATATTTTATTTTGTTATGTTCCCTAGAGTTAGGAGGCTTATAGTTTCTTTCCGAAGTAGATTTAACATAGTCTTTGAAATTTGGCTTCTTAGCAAAGATAGGTGAATTTTTCTTCATTCCCAGTCTTACATTTTCATAACTGTCAAGCTTTTCTGCAAGTTCTAAAGGATCATTCAGCTCTGACCATTGATCAACAAAATGTTCTCTTACCTCTGGAGGTATTCTTTTCTTTAACTGGTCAGCTATAATTAAGTCTTGCAATTTCTCAAAAGTGATGATATTCAACTCCTTTACCCATCCCTCGAAATATGATTTAATTTCAAAATAGAAGTCTTTCCATGTTACTTCTGCACTTTTTCTATGTTGCGAGAACATCTGCCGAAACCTATCTGATGTAAGTCGAAAACGCTTCAAGAGCATCTCTTTCGCCTTTGAGTAGTCGTTAACATCTTCTTCATTTTCTCTAGCAATTAATTGATTTATTTCGGCTGGCAATGAGCCTATCAAGTACGGCATCCAATTCCTTTCAGGTATATTCACTAATTTTAATTGACGTTCAAAAACTGTCAGGTACAGTCCTATTTCATCCTTATTGGGATTAAATTTTGGGAGAATACGATTCAGATCCCAATTTGTTTTCTCTGCTTCACTGGCTGGAGCTGTGGCAGTGGAGGAAAGTACTTTCTGAGCTTCCACTTGAAGTTTTAAGCGTTGCAATTCATGCTCTCTTTCTTTTTCGTATTCAGCTTGTTTTTCTTTTTCAAGCCGTTCCTCTATTATATTAGTTAGCATATTTTTCACTAACTCTTCATCATAATCGTTTGATTTGGTTATAATATCTTTCAGTTGAATTACTTTTAGATCATCTGCTACCCCTAGCCCCATTTCTATAGCGAGGTTTCTCAAATCTTCTTTTTTCCCTTTCCCAAGGAAGGCCATTTTAGCATGAGTTTATTTTTAAGAGTTCTAAAGTTATTTTCAACTGATTTAAAATACTGATTTTTTTAAAATATGTGTTTATTTATTTTAGTTAAAACGAAATTTAAACACCATCAGTCTTAAATACAATATTATGTGAAAATATAAACATTTTAACTTTAAACATAAGTAAAGTATAACCTATTATTATTTATCCAAATATTTACTGCAAATAAAATGAACTCTTAAATTATTGTAAATAAACCTGAAATATTCATATGATATTCACTGTAATCAAACAAAACCAAAACAAAGCATTTCACAATTCTACCATGAATTTTATTTTCGTTTCATTTATAACTCTTTACTTTCGTTTTATAATTACCAATAATCTCTAAATGTGTACCTTTGTTTATAAATTATACTTTATCAATACTTTAATACCACATTCAATAATTCAAAATATATTAATTAAGATAACTTAATCATATGCATTCAAAGAATATTTTATATATAAAATAACAAAATGTTTTATTGACTTTTTATTTAACTTAAAAGTTCTTCAATTTTCTAGAATATCAATTCTGATACCTTTTACCAAAATATTAATAATAATGTTGTAATCTTAATTTATAACCTTAAATATATACATGGAATACAATATATTTTCATTCTTTATTCAATGAAACCACTTACTAAAAAATAAAACACAAAGATTCTAAACAGAAAGTGAATGACGAAAAAAAATTACATAAATAAAAATAGCATTCATAGATATTGAAAGGCTAGACAGTGAGGCGTATATGAAAGCAATAACAACGGTCGTTTGCGGCGCCTTGTTTCGTGTTTTAAATCAAAACAAAAGTATCATCCCATGAAAAATGAACAGTCACCAGACAATTAAATTCTGTTAGATACTATATTTTAAACACTATCTCACTGTAAAGAACATATTTTCAACTATTCAGAATTAAGAAATATAATATATAAGAAATATAAAATATTCAGAAGTAACAGAGATATTAATTCACGTACACATACTATAATACTTCAAATATAATAATAAAATAAATATATCTTTTAATTCAATACTCTAATACAAAATATTATTCATTTAATAATATGTGAAACATATCTACCAAATCAAACAAATAATTATACTCGCAAGTAATAACACTGTTCAAAATTCAAGAACATAAAATAATAACACTTTTATGGAACGCAACTTATAAAGAAACTTTTTATACAGTTTTATATTCATACGTGCTTAAACATTAACATTTTTTGTGCTTAAACATAAGATAATTTTAATTCTTAGTACAGTATAAAAGCAACTTATCTGGAATTTTCAGATCGCTGAACTCCTCAAACGAACTACAACTACAATCTCGGATGAGATTATACTTCTAATGAATCCATAAAACCCTACACATCAGGAGGTAACCTGTAAAATTTTTGAGTTCCCCTCCAACAACAAAATTTAATTCTGGGTAGAATTTTCAAGAGCAAAAAGAAACTCGAACTCGGGTCTCACGTTGGGCTGCCATTTTTTGTAGCGTGTAGCATGTAGCTGGTTTAATAGGAACAAAGAAATAGGTTCCTTAAATAGCTCAAAATATTTTATTACAATTTAAGGTACAATTTGAGCACAACGCAGATACACACAGATACTACAAATGATACTAAATAACATCTAAAACTTTTAAATTTGAAGAAAAAAATAAACATGAGAGTCATATGGACATGTCTCATACCGTCGGTTGTTGGAGAGGGACTCGCCTTCTCGTTGACGATTCCATGGGTGACGCTGCAGATAGAGGGCGCTACAACTACTAATTAAAGTATATTTTTCCGATGATACCGATGTGCACTATTCCAAATGAATTAAGTTATTGAATTTAACACGATTGTATCGTCGTCTTTCTGTAAGATTCAGTAAATAAAATTATACAAATTACCAACATGAAAATAGGACATAAACACCTAAGTGTCGAAATTTTTGCGAAAAAACTGAGAGCTGAACTTCAGTGAAAAGAATATTTTGTTTAGAATAGTTTAAAAAAAAGTAAAGGGTCGCATAGAAATAAAGAAATTAACCTTTCAAATGGAAATATTTTAATGCGTTTCGTTACAGCAGCATTGAACATAGTGCAATTGATTTATATTCTTATTAATAAAATTATATGTTTACAGATAATATAAATTTATAAGCGTTAATTTATTTCAAAGTAAATTTTCTTCTTAAATAAAATAAACAATTTCCTTACACTTAAAAATTTCTTTTATACAACTAAAGCTCGGATATTAATTCGGGGTGATTTAGCGAATTCTTAAAAAAAGTAGCATATTTTATTAAAAATTTTATAGAATTTTATATGTAGTTTAAATTTAAATACTATTAAATGTTATTATTTCAGTTTAAAAGTATTTGTAGTAATTTATTATTTAATGAGAAAGCAGAAACATTCTTCTTTAATTTAACTATATTGGTACTTCTTTTGCCTTTTAAATCGTACAATATTTTACTTATAAGTAGAATGCTATACATAACAAATAAAGTACTCACAAATATACGGAAATATGGTTTTCTAACTTTTGCTCTGATGGTGTGATTTATTAAATGTTTGAAGCTTTATTGCTAATCTTATACAGAATAAATAAATATTTAAAAAATATTATTTGGAATAAATTCTTTTTGAGAGAAAATATACGCAAAATGCTTGCTGATAATGTAACAGCAGAATGATACATGTGAACATACTTTTAAGAAACAAAATTTGTTTTAAAATTTACAAGCTTAAATGCAATTCAAAACTAATGAGCTTAGAAGAGGAAAATGTAAACCAAAATATGTATGTCACTGAACAAACAAAAGAGAGTTATTAAATATGTTTGATTATTGTATCTAATTTATCTATGCAATAATTCTTAAATTACAATTTCATATACTTTTGTAACAAAAGATTTCACCTATAAGATTTTTTCCACGATTTAAAAAAATGGTTATTTATGAAGATATAATACGGAATTTTATATATTAAGATTTGAAATTATAACTATTCTTAAAGATACGAAAATAATTTTTATATTTAGTATAAATGAAAAATATTTTGTAAAAATAGAATAAGAAAAAGATTACTGTGCTTTATTTTGAAAAAAGCAATATTCTATACGAATAATATTAAAACAAATCTCTCTCTATATAAAAAATCTGTCATTTATATACATATACAAAGTTTAGTTTAAGCTTATAATTGTTTCGTAATTTTTTAGGATACAGTGATTAATTTTTTTATATTTCCAAAGACTGTTAAAAACTAATGCAACTTCTGTCCAACTCATCATTTTGGCTGTTTAATTACAACATTTAAAACAACCTTTTGTACCATATCAACATCAAGTTATTTTCTATATAATTATTTTTCACTATACGGTACCTCATTCCCTATAATTACAAAAGTGTTTTTTTAGTTAAAATAGAATTTATTTGTAAATGGATAAGAACTAATATTAAATATTTCGAATGGCATTTCAAATTGCCACTGAAGTTAACTTTAGAAGGAAAAACATTCTAAGCGAAACACAGTCTGTAAAACAAAAATTTTTTATTTTAATCTAACTATAAATTACGATATTACTACCAAACCAAGTGAAAAAATATTATATTTTAGTAATACAAATAACCATTTAAGTTTGCGACAGAACCTTTTCAATGTTCAATAAAACGCAGAAAAACCAGACTTTTTATAATTTAGAATATATGTAAAATATGGAGTACCTATATAGAATATGTAAAATATGGAGCAGAATATATGTAAAATATGGAGTACCTAATGACGCACCTCTACATCATGACATCATCTAGTGCTTGCTGCTTCAACAGCGATCCTGGTGTCAATGGTTACAAAATACTAAGATAGTTGATAACAGAAATCGGTCCAACTAAGGAATAGCCTTAACAATAGGAATAGCCTAAGGAACAACCTTAACGGTTCCAAAATATAAATGTTGAATTCATAATTAATTTTTTTGTAATTATAATTGTAAATAACTGTAAATAACGTTTAATATACAATAGTTAAAATGCAAATTCGTTGTATTATTAATGTATTAAACTAATCAACATGGGGGCCCTGGTCAATTACTTTTATTTCAAATATATTCTGAAGAGATTTGTTTATCATTCCCGATGAAATTCTTCTACCGCCGCTGAGTCGCAGACAAGTTGAAGAGGACCTGTTTCTGGTTTCGATTTACATATTTTCCAGCATTCGCTGCTTTGGATTTCTACTTTGAAGAAGAGTGAGTCACTCTTATTTTCAAGATGTTTCTAAGTGATATAACTGAAATCGTAGTTGCATTAAAGACCAAAAAAAGAGAAAAAAATCAAACTTCTTCACAAGCTGTTATTTGGCAAAGAAGGTGATTGATTAAATCGTTCTCCAATAAGAAACGTTCATGGATTTGAATTTAAAAAAGATGATTTAAATTATAAGTCTAAATTAGTTCTTATTAAGCAACTTTTTTTTTTAATCGAATTGATTTAGATTGCAAATATTTTGAAATTGATATTAATGGATCACTACCTGAATTGGCCGAAAGAATTTTATTATTTCTTACAGATTTGAAGTCTTTTCAAGAAAATGTAAAAAATTGTGAAATAACTTATGATGAAACTAAAGCTGTTCCAAGTTCTTCTCAGTCGAATGTGCAAAGCGATAGTGTTTCTTTTAATAATAATAGTCATATTTCTAATGTTAATTCTTTTCATACAAGATTGCCATTTAATTTCAATGATATTGATTATTTAGTTCCTAAGTATAGTGGGGAGAAAAATGAAAATGTCAAATTGTGACTTCTGAAATTTGAAGCATTTGCTCTCTACTTCATTTATCAGATATTCAGAAATTTATTTTTGCACAAAGAGCATTAAGTGGAATTACGTTGTTATTTTTAAAAGCGAAAGCAATATTCACTGCTATTCTGAATTGAAAATCGCTTTATTTCGGAATTTGGTGAACATTTTAATTCAGCAGAAATTCATAACCCATTAAATTGTCGAAAAATTAAAGATAAAGTATCAATATTTGAATATTTTTTAATTATGAAAGAAATTGCTAGTCGAGCTCAACTCGATAATATGGCTCCAATTCATTAATTTATTCAAGGCATTAATGATTCTCCCCAGAATAAAGCAATCTTGTATGGTGCCACTAATTTAGTAAAATTTAAAACAAAATTTTATGAAGAAATTCAAAAAAGTTGTCAAAAAGTGGAAACTAAAATTCCTGTGGTAGAACAAAGAACTCTAAAAATCAAACTCAAACAAAAATTCAGAATACTTCTATTCGATGTTTTAATTGTAGAAAAAATGGACATAAATTGATTTATTGTAGAGACAAAAATAAGGGCTTAAAGTGCTTTCGTTGTAATTCCTTTGGGCAGAAAGCCAGTAATAATAAATGTTCCATACCAATAGATAACCACAATTCAACAGTTTGTATTATTAACAGTTACATCAATTTTCGACAAGACATGCATAAAATACACTACTGGCCATTAAAATTGCTACACCAGGAAGGCGGCACACCACACACGTGAAATTTGCATGGTAGGTAGAACATGCTGTGATATGCAAATGATTAGATTTTCAGCGCATTCTTACAAAGTAGGCAACAGTAGCGACATCTACAATGTGTATAAAACCACAAATTTGACAGCAGTTTTCTCATACTCAATTTCCGTTTCAACGTTGTTTTAGGCAATGAAAGTTGTTGTAATGCCTCATGTAAGAAGAAGAAATGACTATCAGCACGTGTCTGACTTTGATCGAGGAAGGATTATAGCCTACCGGGATTGTGGTTTATCGTACCTCAATAATGCTGCTCGCGTCGGTCGAGACCCCATGGCTGTTAGCAGAATATGGAATCGATGGGTTCAGGACAATCATACGGAACATCATGCAGGATCTCAGTGACCTCCCATCACTAACAGCAGAGAAGACAGACATCTTATCCGCATGGTCACAAGGGATCGTACAGCCACGTCACGATCCCTGAGTCGAGAAATGGAGTCATTTGCAAGGCAACAAGTTTCTGCTCGAACAGTTTGACGACTTTTGCAGCAGCATGGATTGTCTGCACGGCGACCATAGCTTCGGCTACCATTGACGCTGCATCACAGACAGGAGCGCCTTCAATGCTGTGATCAGCGACAAAACTGGACGCGGGAATGGCATCACGTTATCTTTACAGATGCTTCTCGGTTCTGTATACAAAACCATGATGGCCGCATTCGTGTTTGGAGGCATCGTGGAGAATGCGCATTACCAGCTTGCATTGGACATCGCCATACTGGCCCATTTGCTGGAGTGATGGTATGGGGTGCCATTGGATACACGTCTCGATCACCTCTTGTTCACATTACCGGCACTTTGAACAGCAATCGTTACATTTTCGATGTGTTAAAGCCTATGACTCTGCCCCATCTTCGAGGCCTCCCTATTGATTTGTTTCAACAGGATAATGCACGACCGCATGTTGCCCGTACTGTTCTGAACTTCCTTGATACAGAACAGGTTCGACTGTTACCCTGGGCAGCACGTTCTCCTGATCTGTCACCAATTGAGAACGTGTGGTCAATGGTTGGCGAGCGATTGGCACGCCATCACTCACCATCCATTACTGTCGATGAACTGTGGCATAGTGTTGAAGCTGCATGGACTGAGATCCCCGTACATGCCATACAATCTCTGTTTGACTCCATGCCTAGGCGTATAAATGCTGTTATTGCAACCAGAGGTGGCTGCTCTGGGTACTAATTTCTCAAGATCAATACATCCTAATTTCTTGTAAATCTAATCACTTGTTCTGTCCACTACAAGGTATGTGTCCAATAAATATCGTTCTGTTATTTGTATTCCTTCTTAGTGCAGCAATTTTAATGGCCAGTAGTGTTCTTAAAATCTCTGGTATTTTGATAGGTGCTCTCAATGATACCGGAAGTCATTCAACTTTATTTCGTGAAGATCTGTATGGTTAAACTGAATTTTTGGAACTGACCGATTCACAATTAACACTAAATGGATTTGGTAGTTCTAAAGTACAGCCTCTTGGTTCATTTCAGGCAAATATAGAAATCGATAATGATATTTTCTCTACAACAGTTTATGTTATTTCTCAACATCAGATGAGTTTACTCTTAATTATCAGTAGGGATATAATTTTTTTTACTCAAGGGAACACTAACAATCAATAAAAATCAGAAAATAATTTTTTCATGAATTTAGTTAATGTTGTTGACAACCCATCAGACATTGATTTAAATCACATATGTGGAAAATATCAATCCGCAGTAACCCACTTGGTACTGCCTGAACGCCAGAGGGCGTTCTTTGCAACTTGTATTTTGTATTTGTTATATAGTTTTTTAGTCGCACTTTTGTTCTTGCTTGCTTTTGTAGGAGAACTATGTTTCTCAGCTCGGGTCGATTTAATCGGCCAAAAGTTTTTGTTATTTTTATCTGTTATTAAATATTTGTTACGTTTTCAATTGCGTATTTATTTAGTATACTTATGCAGTGCCTTCACCGGATCTATTTAGTTTTAGTTTGATATATATATATTATTTTTTTTCAACATACTATGTAAACAAGAAGTATACAATTTAATTAACAATTAAAAACCCAATAAGACGCGAACAACAGAGATAAAAATGTCTATTATTTTAAAAGATGATATCCCAGTTTGCCAACGAGCACGTCGAATGTCCATTCCAGAAAAAGAATTTGTATCCAAACAAATTAATGATTGGTTAAAAGAAGGAATAATTAAACCTTCTTGTAGTGATTATGCTAGTCCAATTGTTTTGGTAAAAAGAAAGATAATTCTACACGTTTATGTATTGATTTTCTTAAATTAAATAAAAAAACTTATTAAAGATAATTATCCATTACCTCTAATTGATTATATATTAGCTCAGTTACAAAGTGAAAAAGTATTCACTTCTATTGACTTAAAAAATGGTTTCTTTCATGTGGATATTGACCCTAATTGTACCAAATACACTAGTTTTATTACCCATAATGAACAATGCGAGTTCCTTAAAGCTCCATTTGGTTTAAGAATTAGCTCAGTCGCTTTCAATAGGTATTTATCTTGTGTTTTCAGAGAAATATTATCGCAGATGGTACTTTTATTATGTACATGTATGGTTTTATCATTCCGTCTAAAACTGAAGAAGAGGGACTTGAACTTAATAGAAACGTGTTCTCGAAACTGCTTCAAATTATGGACTATATATTAATTTTAAGAAATGCTAATTTTTGCAAAGAAAAGTTGTATTTTTAGGCCATGTTATAGAAAACAATACTATTTCATCATCTCCATCAAAAATAAAAGCAGTAATTAACTTCATTGAATCCAAAGACGTCAAACACTTGCAATAATTCCTGGGCTAAGCAGGCTACTTTTGAAAATATAGTCCAAATTATGGCACTGTTGTCAGACCCCTTAGTGACCTACTAAGGAAGTCTTCTACTTTTGTATTCGGTTCCGCCAAAAAGACACAGCTCTCCTACAAAAATTTGATAGCGGAATCTTTCACCCAATTTTGTATATGAGCAGAAAAACATCTCCCCAGGAAAAAAAATTACACAGTTATGAACTGGAAGTGTTCGCTGTTGTAGAAGATCTTAAAAAATTCCACGTATATTTACACGGAACTAAATTTAAAATAGTTAAAAACTGTATGGCTTTTCAAAAAACAATGGATAAAATTGAATTAAGTGGAAAAATTTGCGCGATGGGCTCTTTTGTTACAAGACTTTGACTATGTTACTTCTCATAGGGCAGGTAAACAAATGCAACAGATTGATGCTCTAAGTCGTTACCCTGTTATGATTATTTCTCCTGATAATATTACACAGAAGATAATAAAGTCGCAATCTACCAATAAATTTATCATAAATATGAAAAGCGCAGTCGAAAAATCAATTAATTTTGATTTTAAAGTTAAAAACGGCATTTTGTACAAATTGGTCCAAGATGAAGAACTTTTAGTAGTCCCACAAGCCATGTGCAATCAATTAATTCAGCATGCGCATTCTAAAAGTCATTTTTCAGTACAAAGGACTATAGAAATTATTAAAAGAGACTATTATATTCCAAATTTATATAAGTTAACGCAAACTTTCATCGTCAATTGTATCACATGTATCTAGTCTTCCAAAAAATCAGGTAAACCTAAAGGATTCCTCTATCCGATCCCAAAAGGTGACACTTTTCTCGATACATATCACATTGATTTTTTAGGACCCTTGTCATCGACAAACAAAAATTACAAACACTTATTTTCTGTAGTGGACGCTTTTACAAAATTTATTTGGATGTATCCTGTTAAATGTACCTCTGCACAAGATGCATTAAATAAGCTAAAATAACAGCAAACCGTTTTTGGTAAGCTTCGTCGAATAATCTGGCATAAGGGATCTTTTATATATCAGCTTTTACCTCCCAAGAATTTCAGTCTTATTGTAATTGTGAGCGTAAAGTTTCATACGCCTGAGTGGCAACATCAGTAGTTCTCATGGCAGTTGTTTTGGTAGCTAAGAACAATTCATGGAATGTAGTAACTAGTAACTGAATAACGTAAATTAGTGAGTTCTCTTGTAAATATATATATATATATATATATATATATATATATATATATATATATATATATATATATATATATATATATATATATATATATATATATATATATATATATATCATTTTATAATGAAACGACTCATCTATGTAGAAATAAGCACATTAAAATAAGAGAAGCCAACATAATAAAGAAGGTATTGAGCACCTCCTATCATGACTGGAGTACCACGAGGAAACGGATAAATTTAGCGTATGCATCAAACCATAATTGCTGTTTTAACTAAATTAAATATAGACGAACCCACAAAATGGTATAAACATGTATCTAATGTCCAACGCATATAATTAACAGTACTGTCTCACAAACAACAAAATTCTCATCATTCGAAACAATGCTTAGTAGTAAAATGCGAAATAAAGATGACATTCACATTAAGCAACTACTGGAAGAAGAACATCTTCAATATATAGTACATGATAGAAAACAATTGCGTAGTATTGCAAACACTAATATTTTATACAATATCAAGCACTAAGTAAATGTTATTATTTGATAAACGGAGAAAACCTCCCAAAATATATCAAGTTGGTGATTTAGTCGCTATCCAAAGAACACTGTTCGGACCAGGCGTAAAACTTAACCTGAAATATTTTGGACCATACAAAATTAAAGCTGTAAAAGTTAATTACAGATATGATGTAGAAAAAGTTGGTAATCATGAAGGTTCCAATACAACATCTTCTTCTGCAAATTTAATGAAACCTTGGTCAAAGATATGTGAATAATTTTTATCAATAAATTATAATCTTGTGTATAATATATATTGTGTCTATTGCTGAACTATTCCTATATATATTGCTATTCCAGAAGAAATTTTCTTTTATATATAACCTTTTTCTTTAGCATTATTTCAAGTAATAGAGTATCAATTTAAATTTTTTTCTTGTGAGTTACATCAAGATGTTTGTGATACATTTGCATACGTTAAAAATAAGCACGATGGAAGGATAATGCGAGCAAGTGATAATGAAAAAGACGAAGAAGACGGTTCATCAAACAGCTTACGAGGAAGATTCAAGAAGTTAAGACGAATCTTCACAACATTGAAAGACCGGGTTTCTTCATTTGCTGTTGGATAGATGCAAATGAAGGCTGGAAACAAAAATTTTGTTTTGTTAGTTATTTTTCTTGCTGGTTGCGCTTTCCTCTTTCTTTGTATTTTGCAGTTGCTGTTACTCTCGTCGCCAGGAGGACTTGAGCGTTTAGAATGGCCGAGTGTGAGATATAAAGTACCTGATGACGCACCTCTACATCATGACATCATCAAGTGCTTGCTGCTTCAACAGCAATCCTGGTGTCAATGGTTACAAGATACTACGATATTTGATAACAGAAGGCGGTCCAACTAAGACGTGTTTTCATCCTTAACGGTTCCGAAATATAAATGTATTCATAATTCTTTTTTATGAATTATAATTGTAAATAACTGTAAATAACGTTTAATATATTATAGTCGAAATGCAAATTCGTTGTATTATTAGTGTATTAAACTAATCCACACACACACACACACATATGTGTGTGTGTGTGTATCTGTGTGGGTGTGTATTATTATAAAATTATTTATCAGCTGTTAAATTTAGAGTATTCCATAAAGTATGTAAATAATGGTAAATCACTGAAAAAAATTGTTGTTCTTGTTACGCAGGATACTTGGGCTAGCCAAGGCCTCAATGCCGTTGGCTATGAGGATTAAAGTCAGTAGGGAGTGTCTTTCGTTTAAGTTGAGCACCATAAAGGTGAAAGCATGGCATTGCTCTTAACTCCCCGATACATGGCATCTCCACAGGGTCCACGTATTTAGTTTTGATATTGATCTGAAGGGGGATGAAATTTTTTCCAGACCATTACACCCATGGTAACTGTTCAACGATCGAACACAGGACTTTCGATTCCACAGATTTAATGAGCACGTATATACTAAAAAAATCTTTCCGATAACTATATTTTCAGAAAAATTCTTAATAAGTACATGCAGCATTTATATAAGCAAATTTTTTGTAATTTGATCCGATGAACAGAAAGTAATATTTTCATTCATTGTTTTCAGTCTGAACTGATAGCTTCGAATGAATACCCGGTGGAAAACTACGAAATGGAAACAAGTGACGGGTATTTGCTGTCATTACAAAGGATTCCTTATGGCAGGAAGGAGACAAACAGAACGGGAACCAGCGGTGCTTTTGGTTCACACAGTTGCAAGTTTTTCTGTTGTCTACGTTTGGAATTTTCCAGATAATTCTTTAGGTAGCTGTATCAGTTTTTTATAGATAAACTATTTAATTTCTTAAGCTAATAGCAAAAAGCCTATTTGACAGAATTACCTAAGTTTAGGCATTGTTATAAGATTTTATCAGTATTGATTGGAATGTTTCTATGTTTTAATTTTTTTTATTGCAAAAGATTCTATTTTACTTTATTGGCTTCCATGCAACATAGATGGAGGATGAAATATAAATTTGAAATAACAAAATAGAAAATAGAATAAATTGCAGCAAAATTGGGATAAAAGTGAATCAGTCATTGTATGACGATTGCAACAGCTTCCTAGCTCCACAGATATCTGCTATATAAATTTTCTTCTTTCATTGAGGGATTAAGGGACTTCTTTCAATAAAGGATTTTTGTCCAGCTCAGAATTTGGATAACACAAAGTTGTCAATGGATTATTATACGTACCAATATATCTGTAGATATTTAGTTAGACAATGTTCTGACTCAAGGCGAAAAACCACTACTGCACAATTTTTGATTTTAACTATACAAGAATCTCGGATTTTAAGAATCAAATCAATCCTCTTCTTTTTCTTATTTTCTTCCAATAATTTGACGTGATAATTATTCGCCATGACATTATTAATAATTCCTTTAATGGATGTAAATGGTATTTCACCATAATTTAGTAGCAAAATTTCAGTTCTCTGTTTGCTAATTTAACAGCACCTTCCTTTCCTGGTGCTCTTGGAAAGGAAGGTCCTGAATCCATAGCAAAGCATCACTCATCCTTTAAAATATAGACGATTAAGAGTGATTAAAAACTTAGGTATAAGTATGATACCCACCCAAGAAATTTCTCGCCATATCTGCCGTCCTTTTTCTGAGTGTTTCTAGTTTTGCCTGATTGAACTTTAGTAGCATTTTTGGATTTTTTTTATGTCAGGTTTGGTTTTTTCTCTTGTTTTAGATCATTTTTGTGTCAGCTATACGGTTATTTTTTACGTAGAAATCATGTAAGAATTGCTTGGCGATGAAAAAAGTCGCAAAAATGAACAATAGAGGCATTATTAGTTCCAAAATGTAAGTTTTTGTATAATTAATAAATATTTCAGGAAATAAATATTTTAAACTTTGTAATAAATAAAATAATATACATAAAGCGTATAGATAAATAGCCATAATAATTATGTATGCATATTTTCTAAATAGATTTACATTAAATTTTAACTCTGCATTTAAAAATGAGAGAAGTTAAATTTAAAAGCATAAAACTTATTACTGTGACATAATGAGCGAATTTATTTGTCATCTAAATTTTCCCAATCCAAAACTCAACACGCATAAATGCATTGAATTTCTTAAGTTCATGTGCTGTAATCATTTATATAACAAAAATATCAACTAATTCTGAAGCAATGTAATATCTTGAGGAATTTTTGTTTACGTAATTAATTTAAGACTAAATGAGATAGAAATACCAAAATTACACAAAAGGGTAATATCATCTTATAACCGAAATGGTATTTCTATTATCATAAAATAATTAAAATTTAAATATCAAGAAAAAGAAGCTTATATTCAATTTTCTATAATCTATACAAGGTAAACGTTACTTCTCCAAATTCAAATAACTGTCTTGATTAATTATCTCCTCTCTAATTCTGTGATTAAAATATTAAATACCTTTTCTTATTGACCCTGAATTATTTATGAATATTATAAAATACTTTCCTTGTTTAAACTTTCAAGATCAATAGCAAAAAGTATCACATAAAATATAACTAATTTTGTTTACAAAACAATTGTCATAAAAAGGACGTTAGAATCTGTTTGGTTCCAAAAAGAATGATACGTTACATCAATTGATAATTTAATTAAATGAACGCAGATACTTTTTATAAAACACTAGTTTTTGATATTCTGAGAAACGTATATTTATTTATTTTTTATTCTTGGATTAACTATTCCATAAATGACATTATATTTTACTTTACTTTAGTTAATCAATAAATATGATCGTTGATAAATACGATGCTAGTTTACCGATAAATGATATTACATTATATTTGGTGTTATATTTTAACCATTGTCGATAAATTTCTAAAAGTTCTTCAATTTAATTACATTCACTTTTATTCCCTTATCATTTTTTAAATTCTTGTTTGCTAAAAAGTAAAATTATTTCTTACAATAATATCTTCATCTCTCTTGATTCTTAATACTTAGACTTTAATTTATTAAAATTCATGGAAAAAAACAATCTCTAATAAAATTCTTGTTGTTTTTATTTAACATTTGAGTTCTTAACGACAAATTTTGCATCATACATTAAAATACCTAAGGTAATTAAAACTCCATTTAATTAGTTTGACAAACAAAAATTTTTTTATTTTTATTTTATAAATCTCTTTTTTCTTAGGTTTAAAAACCAACTCAAAATCATATTTTTTTTTCATTTCTTGTGAGCATTGTGTAAAAGGGCTATTTTTAGAAAAATGCATCTTACTTTATAGCGTTACATATAAGTGAACAGTAGTTTTAGAATTTCAGAAAAACATTAACGTTAACACTGTATATGTAGACGCTGGATCACATTAAGTTCTTTTTTTTTTGTCAGAATGATATTTTAGCACACACTTTGAAAAGGTTGTTAGTTTGTATACTTAATTGTAAGGCTATATGTTAATTGTGATTGCTCTGTACAATTTAATATATTCAGAAATGTGTTAGCATAAATATAAATGTTTACATTTTTTAATCATTGGGGCAGTTTTGTTGTTTTTATAAAAAGAGAATTTACGTACCTAACCTAATAACAAATAAATTTAAACATAGTTATGAGAAAAACATTTAACTGACTCAAGAAATAATTTTAATTCCAGGATTCATATTGGCTGTTATGATGTATGGCTGGGAAACATGAGGCCTATTAAAGGCGACATATAAAACTTTCACCGGATGAGAATAAATTTTGGGATTTCAGGTATGAAACAATAAAGATCAAATACACTTGTCCCTACGCTATTTACAAAATATTAGTTACATTATTATGTTCAATTGCAATTTTTGTTGCATATAGCTACAATTAGTTTAATCTATAATCATTACATTTCCAAATGTACCTACCTAGTAAAACTAATGGTAATTATTGGGAAATTATTTGTAAATCTATTAACACTGATAAATATTCTATGATAATTTCATTATTCATAGACAAACTTTTATTTAGCGATGTACAAAAAAAAGATATAAAATATTCAAATCAATTTAAATTATTGAATACAAACTTTATCACTATTTGAATTTTGTTAGTTACTATATATTATAAAAATAATTTTATTATTACATTATTATTTGAGGAATCAGGAAAACATAAATTTTTATGTCATTAAGCTCTTTGTCTGTAAGTTCCCTTTATAACCGTCAGCCTATGACGTCAGAAGCGTATTGGACGGAAAGTAATTCAGGGGTGAATTAGTCAATAATAGAATCTTAATTTCTCGTTCAATTTCACAATATGAAATGGAAAGTAAAATATGATCTGATAATATCCTCCAGAAATTGCGACATCTTGGAAGGATGTCATCGTATTAGTTTCTCAATTATAATCAATAAAATCTTAAGTTGGCTGTATTCCAAGAATAAGAACTAAGAGAGTTCATCTGTTTAATGCAATGTCTCACCCACACAAATGTCTCAAAAGCTGAAGGTACAGAGAGGGCATTATATTTCAAAAAGCTAGTTGACAGCAAATCTCCAGATAAATTTCTATCATTGCTTCTTTAACAGAAAAGTATATCATTCCCGGTAAAAAGTACTTTCCAATTATACCTGATTACCTACGATAGAAGAAGTTTATAAGGCTTATACATTAAATTTCTTGTTATCTCAGTATACCTGAACATCCATCTCGTAGCTTAGTATCTAATTTGTTAGCCTACTTTATGATAAACTGAGGGCCTAAATGCACTTTTCTTTTATGCATAAATGCTGAATATATTTAAAAATGGTAGTAATCATCATAATGTCATCATAATCCGAGTCTAACCGATCAAGTTTCGGTTTCTGGGCACGTCTTATTAATATCTGACTTCTTTTGACATCCTCAAGTTACACGACTTTAAGCAATACAGTTACCTCAGTACTAATGAATAATAAAACTATCATAGCAATAGATCTATTTTCCTGTTAATTTCTAGGATTCTGATCTTAGAAATTATTACTAATTCTGTGGCAAACTTTCGGAACATAGAACTTAAAATTTAAAAAAAATTAGTAATTATATTCTTAAACTTTTTATTGGTAGTTCACATTTCCATGATTCTGGATTCCTGTGACACTTGTGACCTTCTTGAGAATCACTTGTAGGAACCAGAACCAAACAATCGGATTTTTTATTTTCAAAAATTACTTTATTATTTTGTCTTATTTTTCACTCTAATATTAGCATGGCATAAATTTTCTTAGTAATTTAAAACCTAAATCAAACGATTATGATTGTTGTGTTTGTCTCGAGTTTCATTTTTTCAAATGTTTAATTTGTGAATATTCGGGGAATGAAAGCTACTCAATTATATTTAAAATATATGCATAAATATTTTAATTATTGTTCTTTTTATCTATAATCTTAAATTCACGATATACTTTTAAATATTTTATGTGTTATCAACCAATATATCCAACTTGTCATTTAGTTAAAATACTCAGTTTTTTCAAGGATTAAAATTTTATAATATGGGTACAAAGAAGGAAAATCTTAAAAATCTATTTAATATAGTAATACTTGATATGAAATTTTCAGTAGTAGATAAAATATAACTTTTATGCTTAGATACTTTGATATGGATTGAGATATGATAATTCACAAACTAATCCATATGAAAATGTATTTCATACAAAACATTATCAACATTTTGGAATAAAGTATATTTTACTCTCAGCTGCAAACACTTTGCTTATGACATACACAAAATCTTTTTAACAATAATATAAAAAATATAAATCACGTAACCCTAAATATTATTTTTTTAATTGCCAGATATTCTATATTTGTTTCAATATTCACAAAGTCAAAAAGAAATTTCGAATATATATTTGATGCAGGTGATTAAAATAACTTTGGAGCAATTTTACAATAAAGTTAATTTTTAATTTGAACAGAATTATTTTCATAAAGTTAAATTATATTTGTTAAAAAATATATGATTGTTCAAAATTATATTTGTTAAAAAAATATCTGATTTTACTTTTTGACTAGTGATACGATATTTAAGAATGTTTTCTGAGATAAATAATTTTCTTTTGTATAACTTCAAATAATTTATCTTTTAAACTAGATCAAAAGAAACTGGCTTACTAAGGGAAAAAATGTTTATATCATTTTAGTTTAGATTCAAAAGCCGCTTATGATTTACCAGCCATGATTGACTTCGTTTTAAATAAAACTGGACACAAAAGCCTTTCTTATGTAGGATACTCAGAAGGTACTACAGTAGGCTTTGCTCTCCTTTCCAAGAATACAATTTACAATAAAAAGGTAAGAATGTTAGCTGAACTACAGCTCAAATGCTAATCAAATATTTAAAAATAAGAAATACCTTAACATTTGAACATGTGACTTTATAATAAATCTAATTTTATTCAAAGTTAACAAGAATCATAAAAAATACTAACTAGATTTAAAAATATTTGGATACTTCAATGAAAAATCTATATTCGATAATATTTCGTTATTCCAATTTAAATACCATTTTTCTACTATTTCCTTAGTTGATTATATCTTAGTTTTCTTTCAAATTTTATAAGAAGCATTACATAATAACTTAAGCAGTAATCGAAGTATTTATTGAATATTAGTAGTAATCATTTCCTCAAATTAAGAGTAAATGTAGTTGTATTTAAAGAAGCGAACTAAACAACGCGCACATTGTCTACGTTCATTTTTTTCCATTATCTTTGCGAATAGTCGTTTAGTAATAAATTTCGGTTCTACCATTTTATAATTGAGTTATAAAAAATATCTTTTAATTTTCAAGATCAAGCAGTTAATATTCTAAATTTAATTTTTACAATGCTGTAAAATATTTGGACTTGTAGTGCGTATCCACTGTCTTATTTCTCAAATATATTTTTAACATTATAATTATTTGCTTCTAAAGCTAAGGGCAAGAGACAGAATATTTAGACAACAAGAGCAGAGCAGCAGCAGCTGAATAGTAGCGGCCACAAGTTGTGACTACTAATGTTTAAAATGCAGTCAATGTTAAAATGTGGGAGAAACACATGGTTCTTGTGATACTCATTCCAGGGGTTGGATAAGTATGACGATAGTGAATCCACTCTGATAATGAACCTTCTCCCGATGCTTCTATGCTGCTATAGCGCAGAACATTCTATGGCAGGGATACCCAGTGCGTGGTCAGCGAACCCCTAAGCGGTCCACCGGCTTTTTCTAGGGTGTCCGTGGCTACCTTTGAACAGTGACGGCAGTTCCCATCATATTGACCCTCAGGTAGTTTAGTGCCGGTGCATGTGGTCTCCCTGTTCGACATTCTGTAAAGCGCGTGGGTCGCATACGAGCTGGCTTACGACACTCGATGCGTAGTAACCTTTTACGCATGATCTTCAGAAATGGTGAGAGCTCAGCCGACCAATCAGAGTGCTCACTGCCTCGTATGCTTCCCTCATTTTGTGTGCGGCGGACGGTCACCTGCTTTCCCTCGTTTTTCTCGATGCATTATTCAAAGTTGAACTTCTATCGTGAGTGAACCATTTACTTTTTCCACAGTTTATTACTTCCACCATGGATCAGTGGATCGGGATCATTGAAAAGCTAGCAGCTTCTCCGTGGCCTTCACAGCAGGGAATGCTCCCGATTAAAATGAATGATGAAGGAGGTCGGTCAAATGAAGAACACCTTACATGATGCACCTCAGCCGGATTTATTATGCAAAAACTCTGCAAGTTCTAGATTAGTTGCAGTACCCTGCGGAAGTGAAATAACTAAAAACCGTAAGTACAACGAAAGTTATTTAAAAATGGGCTTTATCGAAACAGAAGTTAAAATACAGTGTGTAATTTGCGAGCGAGTACTTCCGAACAGTTCGATGGTTCCAGTTAAATTGCTTCGTCATTTTGAGGGTACTCAAACGGATCTCCATACTAAAGAGATGGATATTTTCAAGAGGAAGAGCATTGAATTAGCTGCTTTTCAGCACTGCAGGAAAACTCATGCACAAACAAATAATAAAAACTCACTAAAAGTTTCTTTCTTGGTAAGTTATGGAATGACAAAGACAGGCAGAGCTCATACTATTGCCAAAACCCTCATAAGAACAGGTGTTAGCGATATTGTTTCTCGTATGTTAGACGAAAAGTCAGTAAAACGTATATCTTTAGTGCCACTATCAAACAATACTGTCAAGAGACGGATAGTTGACTTGTCAAATGATGCGAAAGAATCTCTGGTGTCTCGCATTTAACACAATTTATTTTCTCTCCAAACAGATGAATCTACTAATGTTGCGGGATGAGTGATTTTATTGGCTTTTCTTCGCTTTGCACACTCAGGATGTTTTGAAGAGGATCTCGTATTGTGCAAACCACTACCTGCCCATACAATAGATTCTGAAATATTCCGTTTTGTTGCACGATGTTTTAAGAACCAACGAAATTCCATGTTCTAATTGCATCGATGTGTGCACAGATGGTGCAAAATCTATGGCAGGTCCATTGGTCTGAGCGATAACAAAAATAAAAGGAAGTTCGAAAGATTGCAGAGTAGTCATTGTGTTCTCCATAGACAAGCTTTAGCTATGAAACAAATGCATGCATCTTTCAAGAAAGCTTTAGATCAATCTGTCCGAATTATTAATTACCTAAAATTACAGCCTTTGAAGTCAAGACTTTTCAAAATACTGTGTGAAGATATGGAAAGCCTTCATCATTCTCTGCTTTTCCATACAGAAGTAAGGTGACTCTTACGTACGAATGCATTCTTTCGATTATATGAATTACGTTTAGAAGTCCTAGCTTTACATTTAGACTACCATAATACTAAATTAGCAAAGATTATTAAGGAGAAAAATTGGCAATGTATACTTGCTTATTCGGCAGATATTTTCTCCAAATTGAAAGGAATGAATACTTCATTGCAAGGGAAAACACAATAGTCACTGCAAATGATAAGATTTGAGCGTTCAAGAGGAAAATCAATTTTTGAGCAAAGAGTGTGGTTGAGGGGGAGGCCGAGTGTTTCCCTCTTGTCACTGAATTTTTGAAAGACAAGCAGCTTAGGAAAAATTTGTTTTATGAAATCCTCGAATACCTTCGAAGTTCGACATCATCGTTGGAGCATTATTGCCCAACAGCTCAAGATTATTGCCAAGAGCTCAATACAAATGAAAGGACAACCTGTTCGCTGTATCCAAAAACCGAACATTCTATCGTCGAATGAATATGAGTTGTTGATAGAAATTTCCACTGACTCACAACCTTGAATTCTACTTTCGATAGTGATGGCTACTCACACTTTTGGATACGTTTGGTTAAAAAAAGTTTTAACACCCTCGTTGTAAAAGCAAAACGTGTTCTACTTCCATTCGCCACAACATACATGTGAGAATCCGGATTCTCGATCTATGCCAGCACAAAACCAAGTACTTAAGCTGTCTAGATGCTGAATATGACATCCGTTTCCAATTGTCAAGTATTGAGCCTGACATGTGTCATCAGAAGCAATCTCAACCTTCACACTAAGATTTAATTATCATTCCTACAAATTCATATCACTAGTTAAGAAGAACGCATTGTGTTTCTTTGACGAGCAGTGAATGTTCCCGAACTATAACTTTTGTGGGCATTTGTTCATATTTTCTATAAATTAATAATTAATTGAATTCTTTTTATATTGATTTTTTTTGTTCCAAAAATTAAAATGTTATCCAACTAATGTTTCTATTCTTTGCAAAATATTCCTCTCCACTCAATTAGAAATATGGCCTAGCTAGGGTGTTGAACGATGTGAGCAAGTATATAAATATATAGTGTGGGAATTCAGACTAATGGAAACCTAGTTAGTTTAAAGTTGTTTCCATTCATCATTAAATCAGACTTTCGATTGACTTAGAATGGGATGTTCTTAATATTGAAAAATTGAGTAAATATTTTGTGTATATATTAAAATTAAGAAGATAAAAATTACAGAATACTCTTTGTAAATAATTTTTTGCTTTAAGTATAAACAATCCATTTTAGATGACTTTCTTTTTTCCACATTTTCAGATTTTATTAAAAACATGGATGATATTCAACTGTGAACACGTATTTTTAAATGTTACATGTGGGGTAATCAAACCATGAAACATGTTTTCTTCTTGTTCGATTATTTAAATGTGCGTAGTTACAAAATTTTATTCAAATAATTTTTAAATAATTGTAGATTACCGAAATATATATTCTATATACATTTTAAGCTTACATTATATTTTAGTGACGAAGTGTGTATGTATATAAAAACATACTACTAACACGTACAATTATATTACAACTTAATCATTTGTGAATCTAAATAATGTAAAAATGTAATTTGGGCTTTGCATAGATATTTTTATTCAACGTATACAATTAAAATCGTGATTATTTTAGTTAAGAACAAGAAAAGAAAATGATCTTCGTTATATGTGTTTGGTAAGTATGCATTACATGTGTTTGGTAAGTATGCATTCTTTCCTAAAAATCTTCATCAATTACACAAAAGCAGATTAATTTCTATTTTCATTTCTTAGAAAATATTTCGACGAATATTATACATATCAATTGAACTTTTAATTTTAGAATTTCTGCATGAAATTTTTATTTTCTTCCTGTCTAATATGAGGTACTAGAACATTTACTTTAAAATATTTTCAAAATAATTCAGTCATTAAACAATCGAAACTTTTGAATTCTTTTTGAACAGAAAATAAATATGAATTCTCATTTTGAAAAGAGATCTTAACGATATCAAAGCAATAATTTAAAGTGTAAAAATTCTAAAGTCACCACAAATAGTCATAATTCCATTAAAATATGTAAATCTCATTAACATTTCTTTCAGAATTTGATGTGTCATAAAATGTTTGAAATAACGCAGTTGGATTAAAAGCAAATTTATAGGCATTGATCTTCAATTATAGTTTAAATATGTAACAAATTCTTCTGAATATCAGTACTGTCAATAATGTTTTGATAACTATTTTATTTACTTTTGAATCTGCAGATATTTAAATTAAAAATTTGTTATTGTGAGATTATTATATTATATTAACATAATTTTCAGTTACTACACAGAAATAACAATATGAGATTATTTATAATAATTTCGTAATGTTATTTCTGTGGTAATTGAAAATTAGGATATCATGATTAAGTAGTAAATGTATAGTTACAACACTTTTAAAGTTCTATATTATTTGTAATTACTATGGAGAAAATTAGAAGTAAAAAATAAAAATTTTATAGTAACAATTTGTTAACATACTGTACTAAATATATCAGACTATAAATAAAATATTTATCTTAAGATAAATAGTTTTATTAATAAAATTTACTGCCTAAAAAAAGAATATGTAATTATAAATTTTTCATTTTTTAAAATTCAATTCAAGTAAAATTACGTTAAATAGAGTTAATTTTTTAAAATAAAACCAGGAAATCTTTGTATATTAACGTGTTTAACATTTATAGAGCTTCATTGGTTTTATCATAATAATAAAATTTAGGTTATTGTTTCTGACAAAAATTTATAAGAAATTCTTCGTTTAGTAAAAATTGCAGTCTTAATTGATAGTAAAGGCTGTCTCTCTTTTAGTACTGCAATCCTTTCTCGATTTCCGTGTGGTAAATCTTAGTTAGCTCACTTTTACTTTTTCGAGAAGCTAAAGATAGCTACTCTATTTTTAAACAAAAATGTCATTAACAATGCAAATCAGACGCTCATTTAAAAGAACAAACTGCTTCTTAAAAAGAGAAAGATTTAATTAGAATTTACAAATGTAGATCATAATAAAATTCACAGACAACCTCTTCCGTTGGTTACATTCATTCAACTACCAGCCTGTTGATAAAACATCTCTCGCGCCATTTGTAGTTTCGGTTACAGTCAAACTTATGTGTTCGCTTTGGGCTTTTTTCGACACTACCCTCTTGAGTTTCAGATCCAGTTCAAGCTGAAACTCAATAAATTATAATTTAAACCGACGAGGCACTCGGACAGCTCTACCAGATCGAGTTGTCACAAGGTCAGTTTTTTGGACATCAGTTTTCTCCAGCATGGTTTGCACTAACACAATAATGCATAGTGGTATTATTTACAATAGCATCATCATTATTCAGTTCGATAGGGCAGAGTTTTTGAACCGGTCGAATAAAGATACCGGATTTTGTATTTATTTTAACCAAACGAACAAGTTTATCTTTACTGGAATAGGTTTCTAAAATTCTAGCCATTAACCAGTTAACTCTCTTTATATTATCACCCCAAACCAGCACAATATTATCTGCTTTAGGAACATGGAAATTATTTTTCTTATTGAAATTTTCCCTTAACTGTTCCAAATATTCAAATCGAAATCTGGAACGCATATCCTTCAAAATTCTTAATCGATATACTAAACGCTTGCTCAAAATTTTCCCATGTACTTGGCCAATTTGATCAAATTCAGACACATCGTTTCTTCTATTTTCTTGCAAAAACATTGCTGGTGTAATCGGATTCAGGTCACTTACATCGTCAGAAACACGGGTAAGTGGTCTCGAGTTGAGAAGACTTTCACAAGCGCTTCTTTTTCTCTTTAAAAATTTAATTTTAACATCTGATGACATTTTTGTTGTCATTAAGCATATCCACTTATACACATTAATAAAAAAAAAAACTAGTCTTTATATCCCGGCAGGGATGCCATGACAAAAATTTATAAGAAATTCTTCGTTTAGTAAAATTTGCAGTCTTAATTAAAGGTAAAGGCAAAATCACCTTACCTGTATCTCTTTTAGTACTGCAATCCTTTCTTGATTTCCGGGTTGAATCCTAGTTAGCTCACTTTTACTTTTTCGAGAAGCTAAAGATTGCAACTCTATTTTTAAACAAAAATGTCATTAACAAAGCAAATCAGACTCTCATTTAAAAGTACAAACTGCTTCTTAAAAACAAAAAGATTTAATTAGAATTAACAAATATAGATCATAATAAAATTCACAGACAATCTCTTCCGTTTGTTACATTCATTCACTACCAGAGTGTTTACCAAACATCTCTCGCGCCATTTTTTGTAATAAGTATGCATTCAACACTCTTTACTTTAAAATTACTCAACAATTATAACATTAAATCACCCTGTCAGTAAAATCATCTTTACATAAAAAAAATCAAATTTACGGGAATGAGTTCGCTAAATCTATTATGGATTGCATTAATTATAAATTCCATTAATTTCTTCTTCAAAACACTTATTTAATTATTGCAAATTTCAAATTAAAAGATGAGTTTTAATTTATTTCATCTAGCATTATTAAAAATCAGATATCTTTTTTTCTCTTTCTAATCCCAGATCGTGTAGCTAAGATACACCATTCGCATAAAACCAAAAATCATTAGAAAGTCTAAAAATAAAATAGGATTCTCCAGAACCTCGTTCACAGTAAAATGCAGACAGTCAAGAATATGTCACGGGGACTCCTGATCAGCCTTGAACAAGTAACACGCCAGAAAGACTTTCTCACCCTGTTGGAAATAAAGGGACAAAATATAGCCACTCAAAAATGTAAAAGAACAGTCTGCTGTATCCTAGGCATAATGAAATGGTGCCACCAACGAGGCTTTTTTCCAAAGTACCAAGTGTGGGCAGGCTTATCTCTCCAAATTGCGTTTAATTCCATCATTTTAATAATGGAGATTTCCGAAAACGTTAGAATACCGTTGCTCGGCAAGGTGGAATCTGTGGCACACTTGGCCAAGCTATTTGCAATTTCTTTACCACTCAATCCAACCTGGGAAGGAACCCATTGAAAATGTATAGAGTGCTTAAGAGAAAGCTGTGTCATAAGGTCTAAAATATTCAAACTTGTTTTATACCCAATGGTCGTCCAATGTGACAGGTACTGTATAGAGGCACGACTGTCCCTTAGTATCCAGATGTCTCTAAAAACAAGTTCAGAGGTCGTGTCTATATAGTTCAATCCCTCACAGATAGCTATGAATTTCTATCTAAAAACCGAACAATAGTAAAATCTACACTACTGGCCATCAAAATTGCTACACCAAGAAGGAATGCAAATAACAGAACGATATTTATTGGACACATACATTATAGTGAAAAGAACAAGTGATTAGATTTACAGAAAATTAGGATGTATAGATCTTGAGAAATCAGTACCCAGAGCAGCCACCTCTGGCTGTAATAACAGCATTTATCCGCCTTGGCATGGAGTCAAACAGAGATTGTATGGCATGTACGGGGATCTCAGTCCATGCAGCTTCAACACTATGCCACAGTTCATAGAAGTAGTGGATGGTGAGTGATGGCGTGCCAATCGCTCGGCAACCATTGATCACACGTTCTCAATTGGTGACAGATCAGGAGAACGTGCTGGCCAGGGTAACAATCGAACCTGTTCTGTATCAAGGAAGTTCAGAACAGTATGGGCAACATGCGGTGTTGCCCGTACTGTTCTGAACTTCGTGCATTATCCTGTTGAAGGTTTTTTCAATCAAGAAGGTCAATATTAATACCTCAAAATGTTCACAAGAGGCTATTCTACAAGAAAAAATTTGTATCCGGACATTTCTAGCCCTCCCCAGAGACATATAGCACACTATTGTGAAGTTGAAAATTCCTTAATTCCAAGAATCCCTATTGTAAAGTTTCCCAACTATGTTTAACTGTATTTCTGCCAATTATTATTGGAGATGCACTATTGTTCTTGTACATGTAGAAAACATCCTAAAGGACCACCTGGTGTCAGCAGTGTCTGCGACAATGTCTTTAAAAATGTTCTAACCACCCCTCTTTATTTAAAAATTTTTTTTCTATAGTTGCAGATTGTTATGACTCTAATAAAGTTATTGTCAATATTAATACCTCCTCACACCATTGAAGGTTCTCCTGTCTGTGACGCAGCGTCAATGGTAGCCGAAGCCATGGTCGTCGTGCAGACAATCCATGCTGCTGCAAACGTCGTCGAACAGTTCGAGCAGAAACTTGTTGCCTTGAAAATGACTCCATTTCTTGACTCAGAGCTCGTGACGTGGCTGTATGATCCCTTGTGACCATGCGGATAAGATGTCTGTCTTCTCTATTGTTATTGATAAGGGGACGCTGAGATCCTGCATGACGTTCGTATGATTGTCCTGAACCCATCGATTCCATATTCTGCTAACAGTCATGGGGTCTCGACCGACGCAAGCAGTAATATTGCGGTACGATAAACCGCAATCGCGGTAGGCTATAATCCTTCCTCGATCAAAGTCAGACACGTGCTGATAGCCATTTCTTCTTACACGAGGCAATACAACAACTTTCTTTGCCGAAAATAACGTTGAAACGGAAATTGAGTATGAGAAAACTGCTGTCAAATCTCTTGTTTTATACACATTGTAGATGTCGCTACTGTCGCCTGCTTTGTATGAATGCGCTGAAAATCTAATCATTTGCATATCACAGCAAGTTCTACCTGTCATTCCAATTTCACGTGTGTGGTGTGCCGCTTTCCTGGTGTAGCAATTTTAATGGCCAGTAGTGTAATATCTTAAAAGACCATGTCTACAAAAAGCATAGAAATTTTAATTTATGCCTTCAAATACAAACATATTTTCATTTTTCAGATTAATTTTTTAGCAGCCTATGCTCCGATTGCTTACACGTCACATGTCAAAGGAATCTTTGGAACTGCACTTCAATATATATATTTATTAGAGGTAATTTACTGTTAGTTTTTCTTTTCATATACATGTTACGCTTGATGCTCCATGAGATGTTGTATTCTTTGCTTTTCAACAGCCCATATACAAGCAAATAGGTTTCGTAAAAATCTTGCCACATTCCTATTTCATAGAACTGTTCATTCAGTTAGTCTGTGGTTCTTCATTGCGGTTTATATGTGCAGGAATTTTCTATGGTTTATATGGCTACAATCCCTCACAACTGAATCATGTAAGCTTACTTTCATATATTTCATTTTAGATAATATGAAATATATAATATTTTAACCATTTTTATTCAAACAAAATATTTAAATTCATTGAGAGATTGTAAATACATACTGAAATACACTTGTTTATTTGATGTTGCTTTGTGAATTGACAAATAGTGCAGTCGAATTATTTTGGTATCTCACCATATCGAGGGATTTTGTATAGAGATTTAGATAAAGATTTTATTATTGAAATAATAAGAAAGCTGCCAAGCAAAAATCCTTTTATTGGCCTTCAAACAACGTTTTGTTAACTTTCAGAGAATTAATCTAAGAATTTAGCATATTCAATAAAATTTACTAGATCCGTTTTCACCATTTTACGTTTTCACTACTTCAATGTTTATATTATGAAACACTAAAAACTTATGTGTGTCATTTTCTTATCAAAGGGAGTTTTCTTTAATAATTTATCATTCCAACACTCCAAGGGCCAGATGAGGGCCTTTTATGTAAATGCAAACACACCTAGTGTTGCAGTTGAGACCTGGGCACCACTTTGTGTTTCGAAAGCTCGCCTTTCAATTCTTGCCTCGTAATTTTGAACAACGGGTGCCGCAGCTGTTGGCACACTCCTTTTCACACCAGGCACACTAGCGGTTTTACTTTTTACTGTAAAGATTAAGGTATACACGTTCTTAACCTTCGGAGATAAAGCAACCCAGGGAAGGAGAATGTGGTCATCCTCAAAGTCACTGCTCGTGGTAAGCGATGTTTCACTTTGTCGATATTACGGAAAGCTAATGAGCCCTGAGGCTTTGCATTTTATGTTGAATGACACTCATTGATGAGTGTCTATCGTAACATTTAAAAAGAGTGGGTTCATTTAATTTAAAAGTACGTACTAAGAGCCGAAGACCTTGCGATTTGATCTGCCACCAAGAAATATCTATTCATTTGGAAGACATTGCAACCATAACCTGTTTTACATGTTTTTGCTGCACTTCGTAATATGATGTATCTTCTTATGAGTCAGTATAAAACTGACTACTTTCCAGCTGAGAGAATGACACATTTTCTAAGCACCATGGTTGTATCAGGAATTTGTGGATCAGTATATTTTCAATAACACGATAAAAATTAAAACACTATTCTTAAAAAAGAGCCATCATTATTAATTTAAAAAAAAAGATTTGTGCGAATATCATAAATAATTTAATTGTAATTTTAAAAGTAAAATTATATCTAATCTTTAAAAATTGTGATTATTGACTGAAACTTAAAGCAAAAGAATGATGATCTTGCAAAGAAGATACAATAAAATTTTTATAATTTTTGGATTCCAGAAAAACAAAAAAATATTTATTCAAATTATCTTAAACTTGCCAATATATTGGCATAATTCATTTATTTAGAATTTTGTAATCTATATTAGCAAAATTGTTATCAATTTATTTTGCAGACAAGGCTTCGAGTGTATTTCAACTTGTATCCAGCAGCAGAGTCAACGAAAGTATTTCTCCACTATTCCCAGGTAATTAGAAGTTCTCACAAATGTTAGATTTTATACTCTATTTCAATCATTTAAATTAAATGATACATTCAATGCTTTCTATTGGCTCTCCTAATTCTTGCAGATGATGTATTCTGGAAAATTTCAAATGTTTGATTATAGAATATAGAATATTATAAACAAGTACGTGAACACTTTCTTATTTTTCCACATTACGTAATTTGAAATTTTAATTCTCTAATTCTTCATTAAAGAAAATATATTGATTTCACTTGATTACAGCAATTACTTTGCATATTTAAATACTTAATGTTTACATTGTAATTTAATTTTTCTCAGAAGAATTTTTATAATAAAATATTCTAAAGCAACTTGTGTGTGACATTGCAATAGTTTAATTTCAACAAAAAAGTTTCCGATAAGAAAAAAAATCTTGAAATCATGTTTCACTTCAGTTTACATAGTTTTAATTTCTATAAGAAATTTATATTATATTCCTTAAAACTTATTTCCAAATTTAGACTAGATATGATTTTATTATTACACTAAATATATTTTGCAAATCTAAATCCCTACAAATATTCAGTAATGAACAAAGGTATACATATTTAGTCATGCAGGCAAAGAAAAGTGGAAAAAATATGTAAGGAGTAATGTATGTATGTACACACACACAAAAGTCAACAAACCGCATATAAATTTCAAATTAATTTTTTTTAAATATAATTTTTAAAGCATAAAGTTCATTGTGTTTTCAGAAATTGATAAGAATCAAATGCAACAAATTTTGCGTTTCTAATAATATAGAAAAAAAACTGAAATTTAATAAAAACATTATCATGTTTAAAAATAATTTGAAAACATTAAAAAGTAATCATTAACAAACTAATTTCATTATTGGACTTGAAAATCTGTGAAAGCATTTTTTATAATAAAACATAAATATACATATTTTTTTTACGAAAATACCCTGAATGCCTTCTTAATAAAATCAAATTTAATAATAAATTAGAAAAATTAAATTGGACTAAATTGTTAGTCATAATTAATACTGCTTGGTTCAAAATTTTACACACAAATAAGGTTTTCCTTACATAAAATATCTTTCACTTATTCTGATTGTATTGAGTAGTTGATAAAAATTGCTCAATAAGTAACACGATAAAATGCTTTTTGTCAACAATACCATTTCAATATATATATATATAAACATTTACTTTATCTTTAAAAGGTTAATATCCTTATTCTATGCTTTTTGTGTTTCGACAGACAAATTTATTGTTTATAACTTATGGTTTCACAACTTTCAACAGAAAACCACTGAATGATATAAACCTAAAAGGAATTTAATGTTAAATTATTTTCGCAGTTCAGTTAGATTACAAAAACTGAGTATTTGTAATTTTTCAGATTTAAAACTTTTTCTTTCCAATGAATAGTCGTATTGGGAAATAAAAAATAAATGTTTGCATGGATTTATTCAAGAGAACATTCGTTATCAATTAACTGATATGAGTTAGAATCAACCAAACTTCGGTAGACATAAATGGCGACATATTGCATAGAAATGTCAGAAATAATGTACGATTACTCTCATTTACATTTTGTAATATTCTTTTTGGTAAAAGCAAAATTTAAATATATCGAAATTTCTTTTTTCAAATTTTTGTATTTGTTGTACAATGATGCAATTAAAAAAAATTCATTCTTTTTACATTTTCTTTATTTTATCAACGATGGGTATCAATTTATCGATTAAAAGTACAGGTGATTCATTTTCCAATATCAATTCGAAAACATTTATCTATAATTTTAAGAAAAGTACTAAATTTGATATTGTTAATTAAAATATATACACAACTAATTTAAATAGGAATTTTTCAGTATTTCTTAAGCATTTTAAATGTATATTTTTTGTTAAATTTTGAGGAAATTAATTTTCTATTAATGAGAGAGTTCGAGAATTGAGTTGATTTTACTAAACATAAAAGTCTGCTCAGTATACTATAAATAGATATTAGTCTACCACCTGCATAAAAAAATGTGAAATTGTGATGACAACATTGCAAAAAGAAAGGAAATTATTTTACGAATTTTTGTAAATAAATAATTGTTAGAAAAGAAATGTAATGATGCTACTATTGTTATTATGGTATGTTTGCTTTTCTCTATATCTATTATACTCAAATAATTTGAATATTAATGCATTAATAAATACTGGAAGCCAAGTAACTTTGATTTGTAACTCTGTCTTTGATAAATTAAATGTTGTAGAGTTATTTACGTTAAATTCTTCTCTAAGTGGTTTTGGTAAATGTGTTGTAAAGCCGTTGGGCTATTTTAAGGGAAATATTGAAATAGATGATTGTAAGTGTGAAGATATTTATGTGGTTGAAAATAATGTTATGTCATATGATGCCATCATAGGAATGAATGTACTAATGCAGGGTGAAACCTTAATTAATGAAAACGGAATTAAGATTAATAATAAATATCAATGTGTAAAAGAAATTAATACTTTATCAATTCTACCTGCTGATTTTTAATGAAGTTGAACTGAATATTGAACCTAATATTCCAAAAAAAATTTAAATATAAGTTGCAACAATTAGTTTTGAGTTATGTACCCCATAAAACAATATCAACTAATGTTCAATTAGATATTTTGTTAAAAAGTAATGAGCCTATATCTCATCAACCCCGTAGATTACCATTTTCAGAGAAAAAGGTAGTTGAAACCCAAATAGACGAATGGTTAGAACAAGGTATAATAGAACCCAGTTCTTCAGAATATTTTAGCCCAGTAATAATCGTAAAGAAAAAAGACGGAACACCTCGTTTGTGCATAGATTAAATAAAGTGTCAGAGATTAAATAATTAAATAGATGTGTCAGAGATTAAATAAAGTAATTGTAAAGATAGATTTGCCTCCCATTGATTGAAGATATGTTAGATAGATTGCAGGAGTCGTGTGTGTTTAGTACAATTGATCTCAAGAACGGATTTTTCCATGTAGATGTAAAGAAGGATAGTAGAAAATACACTTCATTTGTAACTAATGGAGGACAGTACCAATTTCTTAAGGTTCCTTTTGGACTGTGTAATTCTCCAGCCGTGTTTCAAAGATTTATTAATACTATTTTCCGACCATTGATTAATGATGGTATTGTTTTACCTTATATGGACGATATAATTATTTTGTCTTCCTTAACTGAAGAAGAAGTCGCACGGCTTGAAAAAGTCTTAAATCTTGCGAGCGAATATAGATTAGAAATAAATTTTAGAAAATTCCATTTTTTGAAGAAGTGCTTTGAATTTTTAGGCCATGTCATCGAAGAAGGGAAAATATTTCCATCTACTTTGAAAACCAATGCTGCGCTTCATTTTCCTGAGCCACTTAATTTGAAACAGGTCCATAGTTTCTTAGGATTGACTGGATATTTCAGGAAATTTATCCCAAAATATTCCATTATTGCTAGGCCATTGAGTCATCTTTTGAAGAAAGATAGGAAATTTAAATTTGGTGAAGAGGAAAGAAACTCTTTTAATCAATTAAAGTTAATTTTAGCTCAAAAACCTATGTTAAGTATATACAACCCAAATTATGAAACTGAACTGCATTGTGACGCCAGCATAGAAGGATATGTAGCTATTTTATTACAGAAATCCCCAAATGATAAAAATTTTCATCCTATCTATTTCATGAGTAAAAAGACAACAAATGCCGAAAAGAAGTATTCCAGTTACGAACTTGAAGATCTTGCAATGATTGAAGCGTTAAAAAGATTCCAAGTTTACTTATTAGGAATTCCATTTAAAATTGTCACTGACTATTCCGCATTCGAAAAGACTATGCAAAAAAGAGATTTGTCAACTCGTGTTGCTCGTTGGGCTTTATTGCTCCAAGAATTAATTATAGTATTGAGCATCGCTCTGGTACAAGAATGACTCATGTTGACGCACTAAGCAGATCCCCTGTAAACATATTTTGCATCTCAAGCGATAATATCATACCGAAATTAAAATCAGCTCAAGGTAATGATGATGAAATAAAAATGATAAAAGAGTTATTAAAAATCTCTAGTTAAGAAGATTATTTTGAGAGAAACGGAGTTCTTTATAAATTTGCTTATGGTAAGGAGTTAGTGGTTGTGCCAAGAAGTATGCAGACGGAAATTATTAGAAGTGCACATGAAAAGGGACATACTGGAATCAAATATACAGAGAAAAGCATTGAGGACCATTATTTCATTCCCAAACTTAAACAGAAAGTAGAAAATATCATATCTAACTACGTTCACTGTATTCTTGTAAATCACAAAAGAGGAAAGAAACAAGGCTTATTACACCCATTGCATAAAAATGACGTACCACTATACACATACCATATTGATTATTTAGAACCGTTAGAAAGCACACATAAAAATTATAGGTATGTTTTAACAATTATTGACGCTTTCACTAAGTTCGTTTGGATTTTTCCTACGAAGACCACAACATCTGCTGAAGTCATTTTGAAATTAGAAACTCTAAAATTAGTCTTTGTAAATCCCTACCAAATTATTTCTGATGGAGGTACAGCTTTTAACTCTGGTGAATTCGAAGATTATTGCTCTAAAGAGAATATTAAACACCATTTAATAACCACTGGCCTGCCAAGATCTAATCGACAAGTTGAGAGGATCAACCAAACTATCCTATCAGTTCTTTCAAAGCTATCTTCAGAGAATCCAGCTCAGTTGTATAAATTTACGAACGAAATGCAACTGACTATTAATTCAACACATTACCGAAGCCTAGATACCACACCTTTTGAGTTGCTTTTTTTGTACGAAGATGAACGTTGGAGGTATTAGTAAACTCCAAGAAATGATTGAAAAAGAATTTCAAGCTAATTTTGAAGCTCAAAGAGATGAACTCAGAAAACATGCTAAACAACAAATTTTCAAGACACAAGAAGAAAACAGGAAAACGTATAATTTAAGAAGAAAAGAACTACAATCTTATGGAGTTAACGATTTGGTCGCTATTAAGAGAACTCAGTTTGGAACCCACTTAAAACTTAAACCAAAATATTTTGGACCGTACAGAGCTACTAAAGTTAAAGGAGGCAACACCTATGATGTAATCAAAGAAGGAAGTCATGAAGGACCTAACGGTACCACGACTAGTGCTGAATTCCTAATGCCCTGGTATAGTATGCCAAAAGACGAGGATGTTATGCAAGTTGGAGTTAAATTAAAGTCGAATTGTGCTGAAGGATAGTCTGAATTCAAACTGACTCACATTTCTTTATTTCAGATCTAAGAAGAAAAGAGGATGAATGTAAAATTTGTTTCTTTTCAAGGAATTATTCTGTTCTGCTTGTTTCTTTCCCTGTTTTGCTATTTTTCTTTTTTATATATTTGCAGTGTCGTCTGGAGGGCCAGTCGATTTCAGGACGGCCGAACTGTGGTGGATGAACCTCTTAATAGCCGACGTCACTATTTCAAGTGCCCACTTGAGAAGGGGCTCGAGAGGCGCAACAGCTTCCCCAGTGAGTGGAGAAGAGGAGAAAAAAGACTAAAGAAGAAAAGTTTTAAAAAAGACGTTCCTATTTGAAAGCAGCAAGATAACTACTCCTGTCCCCCTTAACTTTAAACTTAAACTTTAAATTTCATTCTATTAAGACGTTTCTATTAAGATAATTTCATTCTTAAACTTTAAATTTCATTCTATTAAGACGATTAATTGTAAATATCTCAAACTTGTATGTATTTGCATTTGTAAATATATGTTAATTAAATATTAGGCTTTATATAAAAATTGTTAATTAATTAAATTACGCCTTGGCCACTCCACGTCCCATATATATATATATATATATATATATATATATATATATATATATATATATATATATATATATATATGGGTTAGTTTATTACACTAATAATGCAACTAGTTGGCATTTTAACTATAGTATATTAAACATTATTTACAATTTAATTAAAACAAATGATTATTATGACAACAGTTAACTTTTTAGAACGGGTAAGGTTCACAACGCGTTTAACTAGACGTCTTAGATTTTCATCTGAAGTTCTCCTCAAACACTTGACACCAGGATTAGGTGGTGCTTCATCTGGTACTGTACATCTCGCACTCTGCCATTCAAAGCGCTCAGGTCCTGCTGACGGCGAAAGTAACAACAACTGCCAAATACAAAAAAAGGGGGAAGCGCAACCTGCAAAAGAAATAACTAAGAAAATAGAACTTTTGATTTCATCTTTCGTCTTATTCAACAGCAAACAGGGAAATCACGTCTTTCAGTGTTGTGAAGATATATCTTAACTTCTTGAATGTTCTTCGTAAGATTATTTGTGTATTGCATGAAGATGTTTGCGAACGTATCGCAAACATCTTTATGCAATACACAAATAATCTTGCGCAAGAAAAATAATAGAAATGGATAAACTAATACTTGAAATATAGCAAAAAAAGTGTTGTATGTAAAAGAAAATTTCCTCTTGAATTAAAATATATAGGGACAGTATAGCAATAAACACAATATATATAGTGTACATATATGCAGAGGGGGATCTTCATGATTAAAAACTTTTTCGACATCGTATCTATCATTACCTTTTACAGCTTTAACTTGGTTAGGTCCAAAATACAGGGTCACAACTTCATCCTGTTGACAAAAAAATATTGTATTAAACTAAAAACACGAAATTTATTTTAAAAAAATCTAACTTCACTTAAGTCATTTGTTACTTAGATACAACATATTCAAATATTTTCAAAATGTCCCCCTTGAGCATCGGTACAGAGCCTTCAACGTCGCGTAAAATTTTCTGCAATGTAGTTCATCATTCGTTAATTTAGCCCATTCATTCTTAAGAGTAGCCTTTAGGCATTTCAAACTTCTGTGTTCCTTAGAGCATACTCTAGATTACAGAATAGATCAAACACTATAGTCCATTGTGTTTAAGTCAGGTGAATAAGGGGCCCGATTCCCACAGGTATAAAATCAGCAGGTTTCTTAAGATTTACTTGACACTAAACTTGCGTTGCTTTTGCTCCATGAGAAGGGTCAGAATCTTGTTGAAGATTCCAGATGCTATTTTTTAATTTTTTTTTTGACCCAAGGAAGTAAAACCGACTGTAAAATTCCATTGCAGTACATGGTCTCGTTCTTTTTGACGCCTTGATCTAAGAAAACCAAATGAGTTTTTCCAGATTTACAAATGCCGCCGCAAACCATAACTGACTGTGGTTTTTGCCGACGTTCTACTCTTGTGGAAATTCCAGGGCGTTCAGATGGCCAGTAACGCTCATTTTGCCGAATATAGGATTGATCAATTGTGAAATGCGTTTCACCCGTGAAGATGAAATGTTACCATGCGTCTTTTGCAGACTTTCAAAGGAGAATTCGACATGTTTGCAACCGTGTACGCTTATTTTGCTCAGTTAATTTCTTTATTTTTTGAAGTTTTTATGGCTTAAGGTTCTTCCAGACCGAGATGAGAACTTCCGATGTCTTGTCACCCCATCTGGCGTTAGTTCTCAAAGCCTGTGTAGGAGAATATTCAAAACAATATTATTGGTTGAAATTGCTTGTCAATCATTCCTTCGAAATTAGTGAGTCTGCCAGATTTGGCGCATTATGTCGTGAAAATTAAAGTACTATCGCCATAAAAATAGCCAAAAAGCGAATTTTAAATTTGCTCCTAACACAGCTGCTTACATCAAATTAACCCCAAGGATCTTGGAATAGGGGTGAGGAAAAACGGGTCAGTTCAAATGCTCAACGAAACTGACACCGGAATTACCCGTTGCCATCTTAAGGGACAATTAGCTGCCAAAGATTCTAAAGAAAAGATTATTTTATTTACATTTTAGAGTTCCGCTATTATTATTCGCACTAAAAATATGAGGAGAAATTGCAAATGTTGAGTGATTTTACAGTTTCTAATTAAACGGTCAAAAATGATTTTCAGAATTCACGTCAAACCTAAAATGTATGAATGATTAAAAATGTATTTTTAAGTGCCTTAGTTCAATTTGATTTTATGAGACTTGATCCACTGACTTAAGATACTTTTGAATCTGAATGCAACAAAAAATTAAAAGTTAGTTTAAATATATATATCATATGTAATTTTCATAAAAATATTGTAACTGTAATTAAATATATAATAATCATTACATGCATTTTTATATAATTAGAATTACTTAGAGCTTGAAAGAAATATTCATCTCTTATCCTTCTTTCATCTTATAAGTCCCTACATTCTAACTTTGTTCCTCAATATCAATAAAATTACCTAAGTTATAATTAGAAGTACACATTTATTAAAAAGTTAATATTCTGTTGTAAAATGTGTGTTGTGAAATAGGTTTTGAATCTGAATATTTTTAAAACTCTTCAGTTATTTTATTAGTTACCCTGGCTTGATAAAAACAAAATTAGATAAGCACTAAATACACATTATAAAAACACACAGGTAAATTAGATTAAAATAAGTTTAGCAAAACTGTGAGAAATATAAATTAGGTTTATTTGTCAACAAATAATCAAATGCAAATACAACTTATAGTAATAAGAGAAAAATATAATTTTAGGCATTATTTACAATCACCCAAAATTAAAAATAAATCTACAAATGTAATTTCATGAACATATGGAAAATTCAGTTAATACCTTGAAGTATATATAAGGTAAAATAGTAATTAAAATAAATCTGTTAATAAAATATAGAAATGTTTAAGCAATTCATTTCATTAAGAATAAACTATATATATATATATATTTATATATATATATATATATATATATATATATATATATATATATATATATATATATATATATATATATATATTATATATTTATATATATATATATATATATATATATATATATATATATATATATATATATATATATATATATATATATATATATATATATATATATATGTAATTAAACTTTTAATATTTTGGATTTTAAAAATTTTTAAGCTTTTTTTGTCTATTTTTGTTTGCTTCTCAATTATATAACTTCGATTTCTTTATGTCCATTGATCGAGGATAACGTGGATCAATTAGTTCTGGCAAAATACAATAATTCAATTTAGTTTTCATTTGTGTCCCCCAAAATATATCATCTTTAAATATTTGTTCAGTTTCAATACCTTCCGGGGACCAAATGGCAAATCAACAAAAGTTTCGTTCGCTAATATGTAATTATCCTTTGATTTGATAATAAAATTTATGATTTTTATTTATACCCTAAATTTCTTTGATTTTTCTGTCTTTTTGCCAGAAATTGAATGCAGATTTTTTTTATAAAATCACTGGAATGGATATCGCGGCATGTATATGAGCACTTGATTTCGACAATGCCCTCTTTGCTAGTTATTGCATCTGGCGTGGCTGCGAAATGAGACAAATTTTTATCGATGAATATCCCACATGGCTCTATTTTAAAGCCCATTTCTTTTTCTAGTTCGAGAATGGCAGTTTTTTTCCTGAATTGTCCCGTTCAAAATTGCTTCAGTTTTTACGTTAGAGTATAATATAGTTTTTACTTAATTTTTTTAACATCATTTTGGGGGGCAAGGGGTCTATGGAGCCCCAGGCTCCACTTTGAGAGGTACGTCAAATAGCAACTACGAAAAATTAGATTTTTTTAAATTGAAATGTCAACTTTATTCAGAGAAATATATTTTAAATTTGATAATTATATTCTCCAGTTGAAGAACTTGTTATAAATGAAAATGTTAGTATATTTCCATATTATTAATTTAGTACAGTGTAGTTCGTATTAAAAAGTGTGTTCTTTTAATCGCATTTTCCATTATCTTTTCTTACAGGTTTTTTTTTTCTTTTTTTTTTTACTTTGCTCAAGATTTGTGGTGCTTTATCATTATTTTGTACAGTAAATCTTGTACATGTGATGATAGAACTATGTTAAATTTTTTCTAATAAAAATTCTGAAATATAAATTATATTGGTTAGTTTCCTTTTTATGCATTTGAGATATTTTAAATTTTCAATTTATTTACCAATAATATGTGTTGATGTTATATCCCTTGATTTACGAATAAGTAATTTAGGGTGATTTCAAAAGGGTAACCTCATGATTTAATCCGTAACTAATTTGACTAAATGCATGCTCCAAGATTCACTATGTTCTTTTGAATCCTAATTTTTTTATAAGATGTCTAAATCAATTTGCATACCTATGAAAAATTTTAACATTGAGTAAGCAAATGAATCTTTTCTACTCAAACTAAAAAAATTAACATCAAATTAATGTTCCATCGACTGACAAATACATCATTAGGAATTCGCATGATGTTGTTCATCATTTAGGAAATCAAAAAAATTTTTGTAGAAACTTTGATGTTCTAAAACACAATTTGACTTGATATTCATTTTTATTGTTACTATAAAAAATTTTATTTAATAAACAATATTTTCTCTTTTAAATAAAAAATGTGAAGTTTTAATCTCATTTTGACTAAAATAAAATAAAAAATCTAAAAAGTAAATTTTATGAAACTGAAATATTATTAATAAAAAGTTGCCATCAAATTGCTTATTTAAAATTATTTTTTTGAAATCAAAATATTTAAAATTAAAGATTTTTGAAAATAATTTTTGTTGTGACTGAATTTTGTTGCCTTTATATTAATACATTATCTTAAAAAATTCCTTTTTGGAAAGTTAAAAGATCAAATGTATTAAATATTTTTATATGTACGCATAAAACGTTTCTCGATAATTAATCTTTAATTAACTGTATATTTCAGTTTATATAATGCAAGCATGTTTAGACTTTATTGGATTTGGTACAAAATGCTATATAAATAGCAGATGTGGCTTAATCCCCAAATATCAGTGTACTAAGACAAGAAAAAAAAACAGTCGTTAAAAAAAGCTATTCAGGAACTCCTTCTTCAATTATATTCTTCTAACATTCTTCATTATCAAAGAAAATTTGGACTCCACCTTGTGTGCAGCGTAACGACCAGAGTCGCTGGAAGGCATTTAATATCTATTCTGTAAATTTTCTTCTGCAAAGTGATAGGTAGTTTATTTCTCCATAAGTATTGGGTGGATTCATGCATCCCAAATGTGCAAATCCAGAAAATTCATATGGACGCACTACTTAAGTTTTGCACGCAGAAGCGTAACATCCATTTCCGGACTCAACGTGGCTCAGTGGTAAGACAGCATAAAGCTCCGGAATTGATCACAGCAACTACTGAACGACGTGTGACGAATACATTCTGCATGTACATCTCTCCTGGTGGGTGCTTGTAGGTTTTCCTTTTCTACTCCATTGCAGCACGTGAATAATCCTGATCTGAATTGTCCTCTCTTAATGCAATTTGCCATGTGTCTTGTATAGAGCACGCGTTGGTCTAGTTGGTTAGAGTGTCGTTATCATTATCGGAAGGTAGTCAATTCAAATTCTTACTTAATTGAAGATACGTCATTTTTTATAAAGATGGCTGGGGCACGTTAAAATTGGGCGGGGTAGCAATGTAATGAAATGATATCTCTAGAAGAGGTGGGCCACGTATTGGGGATCTTCTGTTTTTTCTCTGCTTCAAAATCATGTGCTACCTGACTACTCCTATCTAATTGGTAGAGCCCAACTTAGTGATAGGTACAGAGAAGCATGCTGGTGCAACAACAACTGTGTCTAGTAAAAAATCTCTTACAAATACCTTCAGGCATTGGGCAGTTCATTATGCAGTGTTAAAAGTCCATCTCCTGTTGTTCAGCAATATAGTTGTGTGAACCTGGGACTTTTGAAGCAAAAGATTGCCGTCCGACAATAAGACTATAAAGAGCAGCATGAATTTTTTAATACTTTCGCATGATTTTGTTAACACTTCGTTATTGCCTAACTGTCTAATACTATTTTAGGGAATTTTAACTTCCACTTCATAATTGTGAACCGAGAAGACATTTCATAAATATTGGGTTACATTCGCATGTCAAAAGGAAGAAAACCAGAAGAATACCAAAGCACTCAACCAAAAACACGTGTGTGAATTCAGAAACGTAATCTTCATTTCTAGTTACTTAATTGTGATTGCAGCCAAACCCGGGATTTCTCGTTCTGAGGAGAAGTATCCTACACTAGTTTAAATTTCTTGTAATGTATCATAACTACATATCGTACGTCTTGTCATATAATAACAATGTATCGTAAGTTATATTATTTAAATGAGATTTCCTTTCTTCTATTCTTCGCTGTGGCAATTTTTCGATTATGGTCAGTTATTTAATTAAATTATTTGAGTGACGGAGTTAATAATATAAATTTCACATTTTAAAAAAAGTGTAATTTGTAACCTTTTAGTCGTCTTGCATATATTATATCTATTTTTATTTAGAGCTTATCTAGCTTAGCAACACTTTCTCATTTGTCCTTACTGCTTTCTTTACTGGTTGAATTTATAACTTAAGAATTTTTGTATTTAATTGCATTTTGTGCCAAATGCGTCTCAACCAACCGTCCGTGTTCTATTTATTTGGGTCGATTATTCAACATTATAAAAATAAATATTTATTACAAAGAGTAAAGAAGATGGGGTATAGAACTTCATTATTTGTCACCAAGTTCCAAACGCGGAAGATATTCAAAGTTATAATTTTATTTGGAAGTCATTGAGACCACAATCATGTCTTTGAAAAAATTAAATGATACTCGGATAAGTAAGTTATAGGACTCGTGCTATTTTGTGGTTAAAAAAAAACATCAGCCTTTCATTTCCAACGCCATATTAAAATAATTGGAGGAATTCAAAATTAAATTAGTAAACACAATAAATTGTAAAATAGGAAGGATGATTATACTTATCTCTTACTGAGATTGTGAATGCAGATAATGTAATTGTGATTTTTGTAAAGTGTCATATTTTTTTAGTAAGAATACATATAACTGTAATTGTCTTTTCAGTGGTTGTGAGCATATAAATTCACAGATACGTTATACCAAATGAACTCTTAAAATGTGCAGTATGATGTCTCCATTGTAGGTGGTCTGGTAATTCGTTATCTTCAATTAAATATTATAGGCACAGATGAAATTGCAAGTAAAGACATTTAGCATATGCCTTGATTGTGGTTATCGTCTGTGTAGGTTTCTCGAGAATTTACAAACTCAATAATAGATGAAAATTTCAAGTAAGATGTCTTTTATCTTACAGTTCAGATTTTGCAATAGAAAAACAAATTTATTCTCAAAATAGAAAGAATAACACTGTGAAGCCGATAGCCAGAGAGAAGATATACGAAGGGGAAATATTATTTTCTGGTGGAGTTCAGAGGAATTTTTTTAAATAAATTGTGAACACTATTCAAATGTCTCAAGAAAAATAATTATAGGTTACTTTGACAATTTCCAAAAGCCTATTCTAATTATTTGTTGTACTGAAGTCAACATGAAATATATGCTCTCATTGATCAATTATATTAGGAATTGAATTAATATAACACTCCCAACTTATTAACTGAAAGAAATATCCAGTTATATATATATCCTAATTTTTCGTTTGTGAATTTTATTCCTATCATATATATATATATATATTTTATAAAAATTAATATGCATTATATCTTAAAAGTTAATTTTATAACAATAGGACATGTAAAATTCCTTCAGTTTCTGCTATATTTTTCCAAAGTCGAAAGCAGCTTGTCGTGTATAAGCGAGTAAGCATTAATACCAAATATATAATCCCCATGATTGGACAAAGGATTGGGCACAACATAATCCTCCACGACTGATTTTAGTTTTCCTCGCAGTTTGTCGACATCTCTTGGATCACCAACTATATCATTCTTGCCAGAGTAAAGTGCCACAGGTGCTGTGATTTTAGAGAGGTCATACTCCGGAGGCGAAGTCTATTTGATGAAAAGAAAATGCATAGTTAAAACTTTATAATATTGTTAATAAGATTAAAATATTGATGTACCAATATCATTTTCTCACTTTTATATGAATTAAAATATAACATTCGACACAAATGCATACTATGCAAGTATATATAATAATAAATACATAGTAATTTTTGTCCATAGAGTGAACTTGTAATCGCTAGAGGGCGCATACCTGGTGGCAGTTTGGGGAATATTTCCGCTGGTTCTCCAGTGGGTGGTAAAAAAGGAAATAAAATGCCTTTCGAGGACCAATAGGTAGAAGTCCAACTTCTCCGAGGCAATGACACTTTTTTTTCCATGAGATATAATGGATTTTATTCAGATCATACTACCGTGTGCGGGGTGGCTGACGCGTCAATCTCTGCTGTCAGGGAGTTGGATAGGAAATATGTGTCTAGGACTTTCAACATCCTGAAGCTTAACATCCAGATAAGATTATTATTAGGAACATTTCCAGATTCAGAACCCAAAACATCTGTGGAATGATAATAAATATAGACGGCACCAGCACTTACGAATCATCTAGGAACTTCCCGGAGAAGGAATTCACCCTGGAACACATTTTTGATTGTCCGGCCTCTATAAGAAGTTTACAGACCATTGGCGATTTTTCCTTTCAGGGAAATATCTATTATGACAAAATTGTGCGCATTGCCAAGGCCGTGATTTTGGAACATGGAGTAATTTAACTTGATTTCAAATGGACACCACATCAACCAACCAACCATAGTAAATTATGCACACTGTAAATATATCGATCCTTTGTAATAAACATTCCATTAATGTATTATTTGAATAAATTAGAAAAATCCATTAAAACCAAAAAACATAAATGATGAAAAGGAGATTAAGGTGTTTGATTAATTATATTTTATTGGGTTAATTTTATTATTATTTTATTGGATTAATTAATATTTAATTCTTTCTAAATTATACATACGTTGATATGCATACATGTGTTTATATGCATATAAAAATTACATGTATATGAAAAACAGATATACACTTTCATAAATTTTCAATAGTTATTAAAAAAATTTATAGAAACAACTTACAAAATTTACAAAATAAATAAAATATTAATTATAAACATAATTTTAATCATAAGTTTAATAAAGGATTTGATAGTGTTTAATTCATCTTAAATAGATTTTCTTAAAATAATTATGATAGAGTGAGTGGCTTTTCACATTGTTGGAATTCATTTATAAAAGCTGCGCAAAAGTTAATATTGACCTGTAAATGTTATTTGTAATAGGGTAAAAATAAAAATAATTTACGAGTGTAAAATGTTGTTAATATATATATTTACAGTTGAAAAATGTATTAAGATTTCAATATTTTTCCTTACCTGATTATAATACTCAATGTTACGATAATAATAATCATACATTTGGAATTTGTTTGCATACTTCAGCTGCAAAAATAATGAAAGCATCAATTGTGTTTGCTAAAACCATCATTTAAATAAATTAAACACAACTCATTTCAACAGCAACGAAAGGGCTCTATTATTTATGAGGACTTTTTTTACCTGAGAGTATTGAATAAGAGCTTTCGTTGATTCTCCGGCAGGATATTGATTAAGGTAAACAGGGAGCCTTGTCTGCAAAAGAATATCAATACATACTATTGTCAATTTATGTATGTACTGAAACAAATACATAATGCAATATATTCAAATTATATGCAACATAGTCGGTATCCCTTAATTATTAAAGCTGCAGAAGTAACATTTTCTGTAGGAAGATCATGTTACATACTTCGAATTTCAAGTAAGGTATTCAGAATTATTTCACAATTTCAATTTCGTAAAAATTATATATGTATATATATATATATATATATATATATATATATATATATATATATATATATATATATATATATATATATATATACAGGGTTAGCAAGAAATAAGTTTCCCACTTCAGAGGGCTGTAGAATACGTTCGATTTGTCCAAATGAGATAAAATTTGAACTACAGATAATTCAAATTATGCGCTTGACATTTATTTAAAAAAATTAGTACAAAAGTTCGCCGATAGATGGCGCTGTAATACATATAAAACATTTGACATGCTTTATAAATGTTAAATAATAATAATAAAAAAGTAACATTATAACTGTTCAATATGTCCCCTTCATTTTCAACAATGTGCTCTAATCGCAAAACCATATTTTCGACAGCAGGCCGGAGTGACTCTGTCGGAATATCAAGAATATGGTGCCGAATGCTGTCCTTCAGATCTGGTACAGATGCTGGCCTTTTGCGGTAGACATTGTCCTTCAAAAAATCCCACAACCAAAAGTCGCAGGGGCTGATATCCGGCGAACGAGGAGGCCATGCCGTAGGGAAATGACGTCTGATAACCCATGCCTCAGTAAAATGCTGTCTTACCAGTTGCTTTACACGACGATCAATATGAAGAGGTGAGCCATCCTGCATGAAAATGATGTCCTGAAGGCATCCACGCTGCTGAAGTTGTGGAATTACAAAATCCCTCAGCATATCTTGGTACCGTTGTCCTATGATCGAACAGGTTTTGATTCCATTTGCAGGTTTTGATTCCAGTTATCTCTTCAAAAAAATACGGTCCAATCACAAAAGTAGCCGTAAACCCACACCATACTGACACTTTTTCAGGATGCAAGGGTTTTTCCTGGATAGAGCGATGGTTTTCCGCTGCCCAAATTCAACAATTGTGGGTGTTGAATTGCCCATTAAGTTGAAACTGGGCTTCATCAGTACACAGAATATTCCATGGCCAAGTGACGTCAACCACCATTCGAGCAAGGAACTGAAGTGCAAAAGTTTTACGAACCTCTGAGTCCCCGTCCTGCAAATAGTGCAGTGGCTTGATTTTGTAGGGATAAAAATGCAAAATCCGCTGTAAGATTTTTCGTACAGTGGAATACGGCATATTCAATACACGGGAAACAACTGGTACACTTACAGTACCATCCGGCGACTGACTGCTGACTTCAACGACCGCGGTAGCCACATTTTCGACGCTAGAAGACTGGATTGGCTTTCGTTCTCTACCGGGAAGAATTGCAAGTTGTCCAGTTCTTTCAAATTTTTGCATCATCTTGCGTAACGCACATGGAGAGATTGGACCTCTTCGTATCTGCTCCATACGGTGAAATTCTTTTACAGCAGCAGCGGAGTTCTGCTGATTCTGGTAGAACAATTTTACAAGTAGCGCTTTTTCTTGCAAAGAAGGCATGGTGTCTAGAGAAGTAACTAATGCTCGTTCAGAATCCGACTTCTTTTTACCCAAATATAATGCTAATAGGCATGCGCTGTAAAGCAAATGACTTTTCATATTTTCAGAATATGCAAATATGTACCATTAGTGTTACAGCGCCATCTATCGGCGAAATTTTGTATTATTATTTTTTTTTTAAATAAATGTCAAACGCAATATTTGAATTATCTGTAGTTCAAATTTTAACTCATTTTGACAAATAGAACGTATTTCACGCAGCGGACATCTTCAGCCTCACACTCGCTTCGCGAGTAGGCTGTCCGCCTGCGGCGTCGAAATAGAACGTATTCTACAGCCCTCTGAAGTGGGAAACGTATTTCTTGCTAACCCTGTATATATATATATATATATATATATATATATATATATATATATATATATATATATATATATATATATATATATATATATATATATATATATATGTATGTATATATATACATATATATATATATATATATGTATGTATATATATACATATATATATATATATATATATATATATATATATATATATATATATATATATATATATATATATATATATATATATATATATATATATATATATATATATATATATATATATATATATATATATATATATATATATATATATATATATTGTACCGAGCTTCACGGGTTCGTGTTGATTGAGAGTTGAATAAAGCAACCACTTAATGAACACAAGACTTTTATTCGTAAAAACTTCACTAGATAAACGAAATTCCCGCTGTAACAATCACAATTATACAGCTACAATTCGTCAGATATAACGAGAAACAGCTTCTAATCACAGGTCTCAAATACCTCAGACAGAGAACAACTAGCAGTCACAACTAATCGTCTTCACTCACTGATTGTCTTCACAAAACTCTACTCTTCCATGTCGGGCTGCGGTATTTATACCTGACTTGGCGGAGAAATCTACCAATTTCGCCAAGGTTCTGGAAGCTTCTAGGCTATCTCGAAAAATATTGGTCCTAGAGCTTAGGTGATGGATGTTTCCAGAAGTATCGATTTTTCGCCAAGTCGCCAAAAATCTCGCCAACCGTCGCCAAGAATCTCGCCAACTGTCGCCAAGTCGCCAAATCATTAGGAAATCCGCTTTTAAACTACAACACGTCTAAATACCGCAATTTTTGCCCAAAATGTGAGAATTTCTGATCTGTCTGAGATATTTTAAGACAAATATAATCATTATTTACAAATTTGTAACATTGCCCCCTCTCAAGGACTGCACGTCCCGGGCAGTACAATCCCCTGATAGGAGGCTAAATTTAATATAAAAGAATTTACATTTCAAGAGGATACAGAGCACATTACATACACTAAAAATACAAGAAAATAGAAAAGATTAAAATTATCTATACTATTTACAAACAGACCATGGTCTACTGATTTTTACTCTACATTACGATAAGGAGCTAATCTATCATAATGTACTACCTTTGGTTTTGAAGCAGCTGATTTTCTTATACGAACCACGACGTCGTTAAGTCTTTTTAGGACTGTGTAGGGACCTTCCCAGTTGGCTTGCAACTTTGGAGAAAGTCCTTTACGTCGAATCGGGTTCCACAACCAAACTTTGTCACCTTCTTGAAATTCATGTCCCGTCGCTCTTGTGTCATACCTTGTCTTCATTCTTTCGGTCGTCAGGTTGATTCGGTCTCGAGCAAAGTTATGGACATCTTCAAGACGTGCCTGAAGGTCTCGAAGGTATTCCTCTGGCGATGAAGATGTATCCGGTGGACGACCAAACTGAAGATCACAAGGGAGACGAAGTTCGCGACCAAAGAGCATCTGTGAAGGAGTATATCCGGTAGTCTCATGGACAGCACTGCGATATGCAAGCAGAAACAGCGGTAGCTTCAAATCCCAATCTTGCTGATTTCTGGAAACCATAAGGGAGAGGTTATTCAAGATGGTTCTGTTAAACCTCTCTACCATGCCATCCGATTGTGGGTGTAGTGGCGTGGTCTGCGTCTTGTCTATTCCGAGAATTTGACACATTCCTTTAAACACAACAGAGGTGAAATTTGTCCCTTGATCAGAATGAATTTGTAAGGGTGTGCCGAATCTGGAAACCCATTGTTGCACTAGAACCTCGGCTACTGTAGTCGCCTCTTGATCGGGGATTGCAAACGCTTCAGGCCACTTAGTAAAGTAGTCCATGACAACTAGTATGTATTTGTTGCCATTTGAGGATCGTGGTAAAGGACCCAAAATGTCCAATGCTATCCTCTCAAAAGGTGCTCCTACGTTGTACCGCTGCAACCTTCCTCGGCTACGTTTCTTCGGTCCTTTACGTGCCGCACAGTCATCACAAGATTGGCACCATTTCTCTACATCTTGTCTCGTTTTGTTCCAATAGAAGCGTTCTCGAACTTTCTGTAGAGTTTTCATTACTCCAAAGTGGCCTCCAGTGGAGCTACTATGCAATTCTTTCAAAACATCTGAAATTCTTGATTTTGGAAGAACAAGCTGCCATTTGAAATTACGTCCATCATCGGATTCCCATTTCCTGTATAAGACACCATTTCTTATATGGAGTGAGTCCCAAAGAGCCCAATATTGCTTAGTAGCAGGACTGTAGGTGGAGATTTCCTGCCAACTTGGTCTCATACTAGAAGATTCTTTCAATTCAAGAATTGGATTTATATCTGGGTCTTCTTTTTGGGCTTCCCTAAGTCCTTTATCACTCCATGGGTCTGGTTTCGGTGGAGGTGAAACAGTAACTTGGCGTACCGAAGGATTTACTAACTGATAGTTCTTCTCTACTCTAGAACAATATCGGCAGCTTTCATTACACGGCTTCCTTGATAGTGCATCAGCATTTCCATGAAGAGTTCCTTTGCGATGACGTATTTCAAAGTCAAACTCCTGGAGTCGTTGAATCCATCTGGCTACCTGTCCTTCCGGATTTTTAAAATTTAAAAGCCAGGTTAAGGATGCGTGATCTGTCCGGAGCAAGAACTTTCTTCCATAGAGATAATGGTGGAAATGTTCTATGGCTTTAACAATTGCCAGCAATTCCTTCCTGGTTGTACAGTAATTCCGCTCTGGTTTCGATAGACATTTACTCCAATAAGCAATGACATATTCTTTATCATCAATTTCTTGCGACAAAACAGCTCCGATATTTTCGTTGCTGGCATCCGTATCTAAAATGAATAATTTTCCGGGCTGGGGATATGCAAGAATGGGTGAAGATGTCAACGCCTCCTTCAGTTGTTTAAAAGCTTTCTCACATTCATCTGTCCATAGAAATCTCTGTTTATTTTCTGTCAACTTGTGGAGGGGTCTGGCAATACTTGAAAAACCCTTAACAAATTTCCTGTAATATGTGCATAGTCCAAGAAAACTTCTTAATTGGTGGACATCTTTTGGACGACTCCAGTCCTTAACTGCAGAGATCTTTTCAGGATCTGTTCTTACACCTTCAGCAGAGATAATGTGTCCCAGATAGCTTACTTCACGTCGGAATAAATTACATTTGCAAGGATTCAGCTTCAGGTTGGCCATTTTTAATTTTTCCAGCACCTTTCGGATGTTTCTTAAATGGTCTTCGAATGTGCGCCCTACAATAATGATATCGTCCAAATATACCAAACAGGCTTCGTAGGAAAGTCCTCGTAATACTGTCTCCATCAGGCGCTCAAACGTTGCAGGTGCATTGCAAAGCCCAAATGGCATAACCTTGAACTGCCAAAGTCCTTGTCCTGTGGTGAATGCAGTCTTTTCTCGATCCTCAGGATGTATCTCTACTTGCCAATAACCACTCTTGAGATCCAAAGTCGAAAACCATTGTTTTCCGGATAAAGCATCAAGTGTATCGTCAATCCTAGGAAGAGGGTAACTATCTTTTTTAGTGATGTTGTTTAACCGACGATAGTCAACGCAGAATCGGGTAGAACCATCCTTCTTCCGAACTAAAACAATAGGCGAAGCCCAAGGACTCTCTGATGGCTCAATAATGTCATTCTGCTGCATTTCCATCAGAAGATTGTCCACCTCTTCCTGCTTTGCGAATGGCAATCTTCTCGGGTGTTGTTTAATGGGTGGATGATTTCCTGTATTGATTCGGTGCTGCGTCAATTTGGTTCGCCCAACATCATCTGATTTCTTGGAAAAGAGATCTCCGAATTCTAATAATAAATTTCTTGCAGCATTCCTCTGTTTATCATCTAACTCTGCTCTCTGAAGGAGTTCATCAATTAGAGTGTCAGGAGGCTCAGATAGTGTGGCTTGACAATTTCGGTTAATACAGGTCACTGGAGTGCAAGTCGCTAGCACTTCTCCTTCTTTTATAAGTTTTACCTTATTACTTAGATTAGCAACTCTTACCGGGATTACATTTCGTGAAAGATCGACGAGTGAAGAAGCCACTAGTACTCCTTTAACGCTATTGTCGGAATCTGGATATTCAGTCAATCCATAATGAAAATTATTATCTTCTGAAAGAGCTCCGGAAACTATTGTCTCAGTTCTTGGTGGTAATGTTGTTTCACTCTTTGCAGTTATATGATGGACTGATTTAATATCTGAATATTTCGTCTTAAAAATCGTTATGTCTTCAGAACATGAGTGTAGTTCATTATTTTTAAAATCTAACTTGAAATTGTTTTCTTTGAGGAAATCCAATCCAAGAATAAATTCGTCATTTATATCAGCGACGTATGCCATATGATGGTACACGGCATTACCAAATGCAATGTTTAGATTTATTTTTCCATGCACTTTAATCTTGTCACCTGTCACAGTTTGGAGGGTAATGCAGGGCGGCGTCCAGATGAGTTTGTCACCAAGTTTGCGAGCCAAATCTGTCCTAATGATAGTTACGTTGGCTCCAGTATCGATTATCATTCTGCAGGGAACTTCGTTGACATGTCCCATAACGAAAAGTCCGTTGTCGCCGCTACTTACGGAAGAAATATGAAACAATTTGAAATGGGGCTTCTGACGAAGATCATTTCCATCATCTTTTCGTTTTGGGCAGTCTCTCTGAACGTGTCCGACTGCACCGCAAGTCCAACACTGAATTTTCGTGTTTCTGCCACCTTTACTCATTTCTAAGTTACGGAATTTTCGCCGCAGTTCTTCGATTTGCTTTCTGAGATCATAGTCCTTATCAGTAGCAGAGACGGCTCTGATTGAGTGCCGGTCTTTACGCGCGGCCTGCTGGGCAGCCTCTATCTTATGTGCGTATACTAGGGCAGATCCGATATCTTTGACATCGGCGAGTCTAAGTGTTTTCTGTATCTCCGGATCCCGCACACTATCGATGAAGTGATGGAGAGCCAGATCTTCACGTGTCTCAGCTGGGCAGTCCGAAAATGCTAGATGGGAAAGTCGCTGAATATCGGCAGCCAATTCTTGCAGACTTTCACCCGCTCTTTGATAGCGGGACTTTAACTGTAGTCTGCTATATTCTTTAGTGCACTTATCTCCAAACCGCAGCTCAAGCGCACTCGATAGGGCTTGGAAATCGTGCCTCTGCTCCTCCGGAAGCGTCTCGAGGATGTCAGCCGCGTCTCCTCTTAAAGAAGCCGCCAGGTGAAAAGCTTGGGCTCGGGGATTCCATCCATTAGCTTCCGCTACCATCATAAACTGGGTCTTGTATACTTGCCAGGATGATTTCCCATCAAATGTTGAGAGTTTAATATTGGCTAGGGAAGGCACAAATGTCACGTTCGGTTCCTCATGTTTGTTTGATATTTGCTTCTCCAAGCTTTCAATCTTCTTATTCATATTGTCTAATGCTTCTTCAACGTTTTCTTCTATCTCCAGAACTTTAGTTTCAACTGAAGTTACCTTATCTTCCATTGCAATCATCTTCTCCTGAATGATGTTGGAGAATTCTTCTTTAACACTTACAATGTCCTTCTTAAGTTCCTTTTTAAGCTCCTCCTGTCCAGATTTTATCTCTTTCATCACCTCGGTTTTAATCTCTTCTTGTCCAGCTTTCATCTCTTCTTGTCTAGCTTTCATCTCTTCTTGTCCAGCTTTCATCTCTTTCATCATCTCGGTTTTAATCTCTTCTTGTCCAGCTTTCATCTCTTCTTGTCTAGCTTTCATCTCTTCTTGTCCAGCTTTCATCTCTTCTTGTCCAGCTTTCATCTCAGCCATCTGCTCCGCTAATTTTTCGAGAAGACTTTTCATTAAATCCATATCCATTTTTCTTGTGACACGCTGCATCAACTCTTCAACCCCGATTCTGACACCAGTTGTACCGAGCTCCACGGGTTCGTGTTGATTGAGAGTTGAATAAAGCGACCACTTAATGAACACAAGACTTTTATTCGTAAAAACTTCACTAGATAAACGAAATTCCCGCTGTAACAATCACAATTATACAGCTACAATTCGTCAGATACAATAGGAAATAGCTTCCAATCACAGGTCTCAAATACCTCAGACAGAGAACAACTAGCAGTCACAACTAATCGTCTTCACTCACTGACTGTCTTCACAAAAACTCTACTCTTCCATGTCGGGCTGCGGTATTTATACCTGACTTGGCGGAGAAATCTACCAATTTCGCCAAGGTTCTGGAAGCTTCTAGGCTATCTCGAAAAATATTGGTCCTAGAGCTTAGGTGATGGATGTTTCCAGAAGTATCGATTTCTCGCCAAGTCGCCAAAAATCTCGCCAACCGTCGCCAAGTCGCCAAGAATCTCGCCAACTGTCGCCAAGTCGCCAAATCATTAGGAAATCCGCTTTTAAACTACAACACGTCTAAATACCGCAATTTTTGCCCAAAATGTGAGAATTTCTGATCTGTCTGAGATATTTTAAGACAAATATAATCATTATTTACAAATTTGTAACATTATATATATATATATATATATATATATATATGTGTGTGTGTGTGTGTGTGTGTGTGTGGTTTTTTTAATTTTGCTTTTTCTTCTGTTGTTGTATTGTCAACATTTTTATGGTTTGAATTAATAGAAAACGCCTTCTGAAACAGATGCTTTGGTCTTATATATAAGGTGAGAAATCGCCAGATTTACAAAATGAGAAAATATTCTGAGATATTCGATGGTAAGCTTCGCCTTGTTTGCTGCCGCTCAAAGAATGTGATTTGAAGGCAGGTGAAAAATTATTTTACAAGTCGGATTTACGACGCCGTCTTAACACTATGTCGTAATTAGTAATTCGTGCCGTAGATGAAATTTTATCTGGCGGAATAAAGGTTTTAAGCCAATGAGAATTGAAATTAAGTGGAGTAATCATGAGATCAATTAGATCGAAATAAACAACCATATTGTGGTTAAAATATAATAGGAGACTTATGTAATGCAACAAGAAAAATTTTCTTTGTCAGTTAGAATGATAAATACCAAAATTACACATAATATGAATGGAAATGCAATTTTAGGAAATGAAATAATAGTAGATTCTAAAGAACTTACTTTTTTTAGTAAACATTATAGGAAACTTTTTCGCTATTGTTTAATAGATATAGTATGCAATACTGTATAATTTTTTATCAATATAATTTTTTCAAGCAATAAAAATTCAATTTACATTAGAATAAATTATTCATTATAATCAAATAAATAAGAACATACATAAAATGATTTTTCTGAGTGTAAGAATTTTACATTTATAAAAAGTAAAGTATAATAATAGTCTAAATTGAAATACACTTTCTTTGACCGGTAGTTATATAAATAATAATTCATTAAAAGATAATTTGAAATGACCAATTTTTTAGTTAGCACAAGAATTTGATATAATACACTCTAACTTAAATTTTTAAACGATTAAGATTATCTAAATTATAAAAACTCTCAATTTTTTCATTATTTATTGAGACTGATCGAATGATTTTAAATTTAAGAATTTATTTCAAGTATTTTAAGCGTTTAGTGGAAAACAGCTTTTTACTTTAAAGTACACGTGTTGTTGTTGCTATTTTCAGTGTTCAGCCTCTACAAGACGAGATCTACGAATTTATTCATTCTCAAAATGTCATATACTAGCATAGGTAAATTTAATACATAGTCATTGGACAAATCTAGACATCTAAGAATATGTGCCGGAGAAACCTGCTCTTTGCTACATTTCGGATGAATCGGATGGGGTTTTTTACTACACTGGAAAAGAAGGCCTCTTAGATAGTTACTAAAAAAGTAGGAGATAGCTGTTTGGATCGCAGTTCATAGCGTAGGTTCACCAGGGGATTCAGCACGGATCCAAGGATTTGATGTAGCTACAAGCGAAGTCATTTTATCATTATGTTTCCTTACAGAAAGCAGAAACAGCAATTAAAAGCAACCATAGCCTCCCATGCACTTGTTTTCGTTAATACACCCACTTCCTCATTACCTCAAATGTCTATAAATGAGGGAATTAACAGAATATGTACATCACAAGAGGATTTGTTTTAATTTAATGAAAACTGAAGTTCCAGTTTCAATTTTGTCACCAATGTTACATCAGTTTGATAAATGCTTGATGTCACTACGACTATAGGTCAGAATCCAGATGGCCTTAGGGTTTAAAGAAAGCATTATATAGATCAATCCCTTTTCGATGGTAACAAGTTCACTTATAAAAACTGATCTTAAATAAGAATATATTTTCTTTATTTTGACAATTCCATTGGGATCCCTGACAAGTGCACCACTTGAGTATCCTCATCTTTGCTACCATCAGAATATATTAGCGTAGTTGCGTTTTGGGATGCTATTTATAATTTCAAGGACAAATTGCTGAAGACAAATCATATAGTCGTTTCTCTTTCAGATCATAGACAATAGATCAGTATGAAAACTTCCAGTGGTCCCTAGAAGACGTCAACGCATTGTTTTAAGTAGCACTGTTCTACCGTAGATTGCTATACTCAATGCCGAGAAATAAACTATGTTTCTTAATACTTTCGTTATTATACAAATGCAGCAATAAATCCAAGGTACAATTTTGGGGTCCGTAACTGTAAAGTTTGTTGCAATATTTCGCTAATCCGGAAATCCGTATGAAAGACTTAGATGCTCCACCTTAAGCAAAGCAATGTCATTTTGTCAGCTGTTACGTAAGCCAGTTACTACACAAGAAGCTCTAAGCTGCACTTTCTCCAATATCTGAAGGTTAGTTGTAGAAGCACAGCAATATATAGGGAAACCATATTCCAAGATGGAACGGATAATAGCCTAATATCTCCTAAAGCTCCTACGTCAGCATCCCAGTTCAAACCATTTAAATAAAATAGTAAAAAATAAAGTTGATTTTATGAAATCTCTTCATAGTAGTTCATAGAACACAAGATGTTCAAATATTTCAACAAAGCTCTACAATTATTATACATATACATTATAAAATTAAGACAATCGATGAAAAATTCTTTTAATAAGCAATAATCTGCAAATTCACAAAAAAAGTCTTTTGATATTTATATATTATGTGTAATGCCACGTAAATTTTAATATATTATATTGATTTTATGTTACTGAAATAAAGATATCGACGAGCACTTACATGATTTAGCTGTGGAGAATCATATCCAAATATCCCGTAGTAAATTCCTGCACAAATAAACCGTAAAGGGGATCCACAGACGAATTTGCTGAACAGCTCTATCAATTTCAACTCCTCTATGAAATGTGGTAAAAATTCTACAAACCCAATTATCTTGTAAAACGGCTGTTTAAAATTAGAAATATTATTACATCATTTAAGATTTTTCTGCTTACAATACTACTTAAGGAAATAAAATTTTAATACATTACTTGTATAAAAACAAATGCATTAAATATCAATCCAAGTAATCCTCTCGTATGTGTAGTAAAAACAACTGGAGCATAAGCGGCGAAAAGATTAATCTGAAAGAAGTAAAACGATTTTTCATTTAATTAACAAATTAAAAATCATATATAGTTCAAACATTATTTTTTCGTTTATATCCTTAACCAGTGATCGTTAACCCCTAGCAAGTGCGTTCCCAGGCGGCGGATAGGGGAATGCCTCCTTTAGTTTCCATTGGGTGGTAGAGAGGAAATAAAATGCTCTCCGCGGACCAACCCCTTTGGGGTTCTGACAACTTTATTCCATGAATTGTGCAATTACAAGGGCTGTCTTTGACAGCTTCGAGGACATTCAGGATTTTTTACGTACTACATGGACACGACATCATCATCAACAGTGATTGTTAATTTGAATTATTTTATAACAGTGCTTTTGGAATCATTTCATAAAAAATATACAGAGGGTATTAATACATTTTTAGAATGATTTCGAGGCCGTTTAATTAATGCTTAAAATGCAAAGACTATTTTTTTAAATGTTCGATATGATAGTCTTTTTTCTGGACTAAGTCTGCAACGTGATTTCCATGATAGAAGAGCTTTTCGTAGAATTTCCAGGGGTATTGCTTTCCATTCCCCTTCTACTACTTTCCAGAGTGCATCTATCGTGGTAGGTTTACGCTTAGAAAGAGCTCTTTTTAACAGACCAAATGCACAATTGTCATAGGTGAAACGTCAGGGGACTTCTCAGGAATATGCTGAAAAGGCATATATGCAATGCCTGTATTAGTCTTAATTTTATCAAGGAATGCAGTGGTAGTTTTCGAAGTATAACTTGTAGCTTTGTCTTGATGAAGTTTCATTATTTGAAAGTCATTGGAATAAAGAAGTGGAATTTCTTCTGTAAATATTGAATGTAAAACTTTCTCCTTATAGTATGATGAGTTGATTCTAACATTTTTTCCCATTCTTCTTATTTTTAATTTCCCATTGTAGGAGAGACCTGCGACTATCATAAACTCCTTGCTGAAACTTTCTTTATATTGACGGAACCAGGTTTGTACATTTTTTCTCCTCGTTTTCTATAGTAAATATACCTTTTTTTGTTCCAGACATTTAGGTAAACACATGCTTAACCAAGGGTCAATGTATTTCCATTTATCTCCTGCTAAATGGTTTTCATACAGGATTCTACAAAATGTTTTGCGTTGAGCAACATGTCTTAACAAAAACTGGTCAACATTATGTTTTTTTAGTTTTTTTTAAGTTGTAAATCTTGATTTATTATTTTATTTATTGTTGCTACAAATGTGTCTAAAGACTTTGCAATTGATTTTTGTGTTGGCGGATTTTCTCTTGTTACCAGGGATTTCACTTTAGAAACATTTGAAACAGTACATACTTTTTTCGGATATTCGTTTGTAGTCTTCTTTCCATGTAGAAATAGTTACTGACGGTTTTTACCTGTCCGATTAATAATGTTGCTTATTTTGCACTTAGAAATTTTAATAGCATACATTTGACAACGTTTTTGAATCCTAGAATAAGGATATTTCTCTTCGGAAAGCGCAAAAACATATCCTTCAATCCACGGCTTGTTTATTTGCGACATTTTGAAAGAAGAATAAATTTAAAAGTAGCTGACGATATTTCTCTTTTCACATAATAATTTATTCTAGAACATTTACTTTTTTAAAATTTTTAATCGAAATCGTTTTAAAAATGTATTAATAGTCTCTTTATTTCAATGATAAGTTCATAACAAATAGTGGCAAAGTTTGATGTTGAAAACATTTTCATTTGCATTTATTTTAGTTCAGCATATTAAAAAAAAAATTCTCTGGCTTACCAAATATATTACAGTCACAGAAATTTTATCTATTTTAAAATTAATTTTATGGATTAAAAAAAACAAATTTGGGATTTTTAAGGAATTCGTTCATTTTTGTTTCTTATGATATTGTTTTTATATGGGAAGGTAATTCATTTTGTTACAAGTAATAAAAGATTATAAGAGTTCATTTATTATTGTCCTGAAATTTTAATTGTATGAGTTTGAAAAGAAATGTTACAATGGATTATAGTATTAACAAGGGGCATTTGGCTCTGTGCGTAAATAATACTGGCATATTTTGTTTCCATGTATCTAACAAAGGCACTTGATGTGACTAAAAATATTTTATTTCGTTGACATATCCCTGATATTAGATATCAAGCACGTTGTACTTTATGGGTGATTGATTGAGGAAATGATTAACTCCTCAATTAGACATCAATATAATAAATATTAAAAAGTTTATCAAAGGAACACAAGTTCTAAGAAGTTGTCAATCGTGCATCAAAAATGATTAATTTACCCATAGTAAATTAATCTTAGATACAGAAATAATATCCTATGATAATTGATAATCTCTGTATCACTAACATAAACAAAAAGACAAATCATTATGATTAGTATAAAAAATATGATGTACAAACTTTTAGGTAACAAATTCTGTTATATTCTGCATGTTGTTAAAGTATTTTCTTTTGGCCTAAAACTCATTATCATTTTAATCAACTGTATGTTAAGATATATAATGTGCATTATACAGGTAGGCATTATCTGTGTTGTAGAATTGTGGGCCACAACATCTTACGCGAGACAATCAAATTTCCTTCCACCACTGGTAGCTTTGAATCCAAATGAGAACACAGAAATATTGTTAAAAAAAATCTTACTCCTTTGTGAGGATATTTTCCTGTTTCACCTTCATTTAAAACTACACGCCTCTCGCATTTTACAATGAACCAATCTAGTTTAATGATGCAATGAGTCTATCACAACGTTTTCTATCAGAAAGTCTGCAAATTGATTTAAATTTCTACATTCATATTTTTAGGATGAATTAACTTAATTTCTTTAACTTCATTTTATTGATAGTTATGATAATGTACATATTGTAATGTCTCACCATCGGCACTTTCGATTTTAAGATCCTATGTTTTTTTGTTTTTTTTTTTTGTTTTGATTTTCAGAGAGACTCTCGTTGTACGCGAAGCAGGCGAGAGAGATTGTCGCGAACCCATACATGGCTCCTTGTAAATTTTGTTCATTTTTTAATTAAATGTGTATGTTTCAAAATTGGAGTCATTTATTTGTTTGTTTGTTTCATAACAAACTTATGTTTTTGGTGGCAGCGGTTTGATGCTTTTTTAATGCTTTGCATTAGCATCCATTATGGAAATTAATTATGTGCACTATATTGGATTACGTGCCGCAATGTTGGAATACAGGTAGGCCATTTTGATCAATCTTTCTCTGGCTACTATTGAAAATAAATAGTTTGGAATGTTATAGAAATTTATAGAACATTTAGTTCCAATGTTATTTACGTGGTTTTCATGTTATATCAGTTAATTTTGTTTATAAGTTTGTAAATGGTGTATTCCATATTACAAAGCTAATTTCTGTATTTCGTGTATTCGAATTTACAGTGTTCATGCTATATCAATTAATTTTGCTTATAAGTTTGTAAATGGTGTATTCCATGTTACAAAGCTAATTTCTGTATTTCGTGTATTCGAATTTACAGTGTAATATTTTTTATAAGAAAAGTGTATCTTATTATAAATTTGCATTTCATAATTTTTATGTGGTTGATGTATTTCAATTCACGTAGGAATATGTTAAAATAACTATGTTGTTATAGATTAATGTGTAAAATCGAAAGTACACTTAAATTCATAATTTTTTTGAATGTTTCACTGAAAGTAGATTTTATGAAAGTAATATATACTTTAGAAAGGTTTTGGTTTCGTTATGTGAAAACGAAATTACATGATTACAAATAGGTTTGAATTTAAAGTAATGTGAGATTTATTTATATGTTTTTGATTTTTGTTTGTAAAGTATCAAACTGATTCATTTGGTATTTAAAAACGCATATGTTTATTTTCATTGATAAAGATTTGAAAAGATATTTTCTTACTGTTTAAAATATCGTACGTTATTATCATTTTCATGTCGTGTATGATTTACTAACTAAGTTTATTGATTTAAAATCGAAAGCTGATTTCTGGTTTAGATTAGTTAAAGTTTTTAATTTATATTGTTGTTAAGAATTGTAGTGTTTTATATTTTGAATTAAATAAGGATTCAAAAATATGTATAATTTCATTTTCTGATTTAATATAGTAGTATTTGTATAAGAATCTGATTTTATAAAATTTATACATTTTTGATTAATAATTCAATTTATCTGAGTATCAAGTATTAGCTTGGTGATAAAAAAAAACTTGAAATCGAGAGTAGAAGATTTAATATTAAACTTGTTCTTCTTTTCAAAATATATGATTTGCTGTTTATACACTATTTGTTGTATTACAATATAGTTTGTTTTCGTTTAAATTTTTAAATGTTATGGATATGTTTTATATTAGTAGAGTGTGTTAAATAATTTCAATAGTTATTTACGAAATTTTGTATATAGGTGGGTGTAGTCTGTTTTTTCTCTCATTATTGCATCTCTTCTGAGATAAAGCGTTAATAAATACAATGGCTTTTTTAGCACGGGGGAAAAAGGGAGATTTAGTAGAAGTGGCTGAAGAGTTAGGGGAAATGGTTCCAGATTCTTTTAAAATCCCGGATATTAAAAAATTAATTTTAACTAGTAAAAACTTTAACGAGGAAGAAGTAAAATGTATATTAGATAGGGTAATCGAGGATAGAGTTAAAAAGGAACAGGAAGAAAAAGAGGAAAGAGTTAGGCGAGAAATACTAGAAAAAGAGGAAAGAATTAGGCGAGAAGAATTAGAAAAAGAGGAAAGAATTAGGCGAGAAGAAATAGAAAAAGAAGAAAGACGTGAAGAAAGAGAACATATTTTGGAAATGAAACGTCTGGAAATCTCTTCAAATGCTGCAATTTCGAACACAGAATCAGTTACAAATAGGACTGAACATGCTCAAAAATTTCAATTAATGCAAATAACGCCAAAATTCGATGAAAGGAAAGATGAGATGAGTTTATACTTAATAAATTTTGAGCGTAGAGCAGAAATGGCTCATATTCCAAAAAACGAATGGGTAGTCTATCTTGTAAGTGCTTTACCTTCAGAGATATCTAACATGTTAGCTGGAGAACCTCCAGAAAGGGCTGATGATTACAATTACGTGAAGGAAATTATTCTTAAACGATTCAAGTTAAATAGCGAAAAATTAAGACAATTGTTTCTTAAACACCAGAAAACGTCAGACAAATCATGGAGAAATTATGCACAAGAATTGAATAGTTACTTTACGGAATGGCTTACGGAATTAGAAATAACGACATTTGAACAGCTTAAGGAACTAATGGTAACAGATCAATTGAAACGTCGTGTGCCAATTGAAATTAAGGAACATTTTTTGGCGGAATGGCTTAAAATAAATTCGCCGTATGATCTGGCAGAGAAAATAGATGAATATGAAAGTTTAAGAGATAGTTTTAAGGCGAAAGATTTTACAAAACTCCCTCGAAATAATTTTGGTTTTCGTCAACAAAATGAAAACCGTGCCTTTAAGTTTAATGAAGTAGTTCGGAATCATAAATCTCATGTTCCTAAAAAAGTCGAGAATAAAAATTCTAATTATTCACATGAAAAGGAATTCGAAAAAAGAAAACAACTCCGATGTTATGAATGTGGTTCTTATAGTCATTTGCGGCCTCAGTGTGACAAAATAAAAAATAACTTAGAATCGGCAGCATCCAACGAAATTGCTAGAAGTACATTTAATGAGTTGATGGCTCCTTACACTAGTATCGGCACTGTTAATGGAATTCAAATGCCAATCTTAAGAGACACTGGAGCAACTCTTGATTTGATTTGTGGAAAATACGTGAAACCTGATATGTTCACGAAGGAAAAGGTTTGGCTAAGAACACCTCTTGATGAAACTTTAGTATGCTTACCTATTGCCGAGGTTGAAATAAATTGTGAATTAGGTCACATTTTGACAAAGGCAGCAGTTCTTCGAGATTCTTTGGATCAAGGAAGATATTTACTGGGAAATAAAACAGCCACTTTATTTCAGGAAATTAAAAAGCATGAGGAGGGGAAAATACATATGATAAATGCTATAGAAACTCGAGCTCAAAGAAGACGGAAAGAAAATAGCACGAATAAAGAGATTATTGATTCTGAAATAGAATCTTCTAGGTCTTGCTTCCAAACTAAACAAAATGAAGAATTAGAGCAAAATACCATTTTGCCACCATTAGAAACAGAAGTTGAAGAGATGGATTTGATAAAAACATCTCCAGAAGAATTTGCTCGGGAACAAAAGGTGTGCGAAGATTTGAAACCTCTCTTTGAGCAAGCTAAACGACAATCTTCAAAAGACAATAAATATATTATAATAAATCAATTGTTGTTTTATAATAAAATGGACAATGATGGAACTGTAAGAAGATTATTAGTTGTGCCCAAGAAGTTTCGCAACCAACTAAAAGGGATCTGCCATGAGATAACTGCAGCTCATTTAGGTATAACTAAAACAAAAGATATGCTGTGCAAAACTTTCTACTGGCCTAACTGCTTTAAAGATATTGAAAATTTTGTTAAATCTTGTGACAAATGTCAACGAGTAGGAAAGCCTCAAGATAAGAAAAGGGCTCCTTTGAAACTGGTTCCAGTAATTCCGGAAATATTCACAAGAATTAACGTTGATGCATGTGGTCCTTTACCTATAACTTCCTGTGGTAACCGGTATATTATAACAGCCATTTGCATGTCATCCAAGTATCCAGATGCCATCCCAGTACCAGATATACGTTCTACTACTGTGATTGATGCTTTTCTTCAGATATTTAGCCGCATGGGTTTTCCTAGGGAGTTGCAAAGTGATCAAGGAACATCTTTCATGAGTGTCCTAACATCAGAATTTTTAGAAAAATTTGGTATTAAAGTTGTGCATAGTTCCGTTCAGCATCCCCAAAGCAATCCTGTTGAGAGATTGCATAGAACTTTAAAGAGAATACTGAAAGTCCTTTGCTTAGAAAAAGGTACAGATTGGGAGAAGATTTTACCTCAGGCACTTTTTGCTCTTAGAACTTGCATTCATGATAGCACTGGATATTCTCCTGCAGAATTAGTCCATGGTCGGAACTTAAGAACACCCGTAACACTATTATATGAAAATCTAACTGGTAAAACCATTGAAGAAGATAGTGTGATTGCTTACGTTTTTAATCTTTTAAATAGAATGAAAAGATGCCAAGAATTAGCTGTGCAAAATATGACAGAGGCTAAAGAAAAACAAAAACTTTGGTATGACCGTAAGGCTACGAAAAGAGAATTTAAAGAAAATGATCTTGTGTTAGTTGTTGCACCTTCTAGATCAAACAAATTTTCTGTTCATTGGATAGGTCCAGGAAAAGTAGTAAAACGACTATCGGACACAAATTACGTAATACAATTTCCCGATAAGGAAAAATTACATGTATACCATGTAAATATGTTAAAACCTTATTTTCAGCGTCCAGAAGATGTTAATTTAATTTTACCTCTAATTCTGATAATGAAGATATTGATTCTGAGAAAGAAGATATCCCAAGTTTTGAAATTAATTCATCTACCCTTTTAGAGACTTTTCCTGAAAGCTGTTTTAATGAAAAGTTAGAGGACGATGAGAAGAAACAATTGAGTAGACTTTTGATTCAATTTATTGATATTTTTTCAAATGAACCGGGTTGTACAGAACTGGCTGAACTGGACATCGAGTTAGAATCTAATAAATCTATTATAGCTAAACCATATCAAATGTCCCCACGACAGACAGAAATTCTGAAATCGGAAGTAGACAAGATGTTGAAATTGAAGGTGGTGGAACCAGGTGAATCCGATTACACATCACCTTTAATATTAGTTGAAGCTCCTGGAAAAGAACCTCGTCCGTGCATTGATTATCGCAGGTTAAATGAGGTTACCAGGACGCAATATTATCCATTACCAAATATTGAAGAGCGTGTTGAATCCGTTTCGAAAGCGAAGTTCATATCTTTATTAGACTTAACACGAGGTTATTGGCAGATACCTTTGAGTCCTAAGGCTCAAAGATATGCTGCATTTACGACGACATTTGGTGTTTATAAACTTTTGAGAATGGCATTCGGTTTGAAGAATGCTCCTTACTATTTCAGTAAGTTAATGGCTGATTTATTAAAAAATTGCGAACATTTTGCTGTGCCTTATTTAGATGACATAGCTATATATTCACTTACCTGGTCTGATCACATCCAACATCTTAAATGTGTTCTGGAGAAGATTCGATTTGCGAAATTGACTGTAAAACCCCTTAAGTGCAAATTCGCTCAACTTCGTGTTAAATATTTGGGACACTTTGTAGGACAAGGTCAAAGAACACCAGGTGATATTAAAGTGAAAGCCATTACCGATTTCGAACGTCCCTCAAGCAAAACCGAAGTACGAGCTTTCCTAGGTCTTGTTGGGTACTATCGCAAGTATATACCAGAATTTTCGGTAGTTGCTGCGCCTTATCCGACCTGTTAAAAGGGAAGTCCAAGAAAGGAACTGTAATATGGAATAATAACTGCGAAAAGGCATTCATAGAATTATAGAACACTTTAATAAAGAAGCCTGTACTTTACAGTCCAGACTTTCAAAAACAATTTATCATTCAATGTGATGCCTCAAACTTAGGAATAGGTGTAGTTTTATCTCAGAGAGATCAAAATGAAAATGAACACCCTATCCTATTTCTGAGTAAAAAATTTTCAAAATCTGAGAAAAATTATAGCACTATAGAAAAGGAATGTGCAGCAATAATTTTTGCTGTTACTAAATTAAAATATTATTTAGATGGTCAGTATAAATTTATTATCGAAACTGATCATAACCCTTTAGTTTGGTTAAAACATCATACAGGATCTAATCCCAGACTTTTAAGGTGGGCTTTGGTACTTCAAAGCCTAAATTTTGATATTGTTCACAGAAAGGGCAAATTACATCAGAATGCCGATAGTCTCAGTAGAATGCTGAATAACCAAACTTAATTATTTTCTTTTTTTTCAGATATTTAATTACAATGTTTTTTTAATACAAATTACAATTGTTGTTACATGTGTATATAATAAAAAAAATGTTTTTTTATAATAACAATGTGTCTATTTGTAAATTTAGTTAGTGTTGAAAATCCTGTTGTGTTAGATAATTATTTTGTGCTATTTTGATATATTTTTATTTTATATTTAATATTATATAATTCCATATAATTTTGTGTTTCAGCCAGAGTCCGATTGATCAGGGCTATCTGTAATACTAAATTTTGCTCTTTGTAGTTTGTGTGTGTTTTTTTCTTTTTTATTTGCAGGTTGATTTCCTTAGAATGAGAAAAAGAAAAAGAAAAAAAACTCCGGGGAAGGAAGGAATAATTTAGTCTGTAATGTCTCACCATCGGCACTTTCGATTTTAAGATCCTATGTTTTTTTTTTTTTTTTTTTTTGTTTTGATTTTCAGAGAGACTCTCGTTGTACGCGAAGCAGGCAGAGAGATTGTCGCGAACCCATACATGGCTCCTTGTAAATTTTGTTCATTTTTTAATTAAATGTGTATGTTTCAAAATTGGAGTCATTTATTTGTTTGTTTGTTTCATAACAATATATAGCATTAGAGCTTCTACATACTAAGTTCTCTGGAAATACAAAAATTTTTTCTGCGAGTATCACGCACTACAAAATATACTGCAAATTTTTTTTTATCTAATTAATAAGAACAGCTTTGAATAACATTATTCCTTACTTTTTGTATTAGAAATTTAATAAAGCCATATTTTATCTTTGAGTGAATGTTATTTTTGGAGTTTTAGCATTTATAGTTAAAATAAAATCAGTTATACGGATATTCTATAATCTATTTCATTAAAATTTAATTCCTAGACATAAGATATTAATTCTAAAATACCTAATTACTCTAAATTTTAATTGGAATAATTATATACATACATCCAAACACAAATACACACACACTCACACACACACATATATATATATATTATACTTCTAATATAGATAATACAAAATGCTACTTGGGAAACAAAGTAATGACTAAACATTGGTGCAATAAGAATAGGTCACAACGACACCCGCTACTCTTACTTATATTGGGCTATTTTCAAAATATAAGGCAATGAATACGGCCATTTGGAGGATTCCTCCAATACACCCATGGTATCCGAGTGGGTGCCCTGGCTGATTCTTGGTTCGGGGCAACAGTGGACGAGTCCAAACTGTTCTTACCCGTTTCATTAGTGGTCACTTGTCATCAATGACTTTTGTTGGAGTCAATAAGCACTTCGAAATCTGCACAAGACTCCCCAGGCCACATTTTATATTGTCTTGGACTTGACTTGCAAGTGCTGGCTCAAGACCCCCTATTAATACTGGATTTCTTCGTGGTGAATGAACTCATGGACCTAATTTAGCACTTCGATTCACGTGGATGAGAAACAACAACAATAAGCAAGTAGGTATTTAGTTCAAGGTAATAAATTTATCGGAATTGTAAAATATTTATAGTATATATTAACTAACTATAATGTTGATAACAAATATCTTTTCGCTTAGCTCAAAGAAGCATATTTACCTTTTTATTATATTCTGGGCTTTGGGAAAGCAGGGCAAAAGCCACTGTATTACCCTCCGAGTATCCCACAAAAGTGAGGCTTTTCCGCTCTGTTTTCCTTAACACGAAATCAATGAGTGGTGGCAGATCATAAAAAGCTTTCGTATCTAAGCTAGAATGAGATAATAACATCGATTTAATACTGATTTAATTTTTCAAATCCAAATTTTTGATTACACTACTAGTGAAATAACACTTCTCTGATATTTATAAAAAATATTATAAATTCTCTGAATAATATTCAAATATATCTCACCAATTTAATCTATAATTCATTAAATCCTAAGTATGAATGAATAAACCCCTTAACCGTCTGGGGTTCAGTGAAGAAACTGCTTCATTTTTACTAAGCGGTGGCAACATAGTTTTGGCTTTCACTGCAATGCAAGTTTTTCCCCCTTTAGAACTTGTCAAGAATACAAAAGCCTCTAATTCTTGATGAGACATATTTCCGTTTTACCCTGGACCACCTCACAATAATCACATTCTAATCACTTACAGTGGGGAAAGACCATCAATCGTTGACAGTTGAAGAAACCCACCACGTGTGCTAGTAGTTTTCTTTGTGAATGTTCTGCTTGAAAATTTCTTCAAATCTCTATTATAATTTTTTTAATTACAATAAATATAAATTTTATTTTATTATTTTGAAAACTATTATCAATAAATTTAATTTACTTCTACGCAGTTTTTATATTTAAAATTCTTAAATAAAATATACATATGATAGCTAACTCAATGAATATCATATTATCATAATTTTAAAATGAGATTTTGCTATATATATATATATATATATATATATATATATATATATATATATATATATATATATATATATATATATATATATATATATATATAAAATCATTTCTTCTTATTAAAAATCAGATTTTTTTAATTTCCCAAATAGTTAAAATTGTAATGATTTAAATAGTTATTAAAACGCGTCAATTTGCAATTTAATTATTATTTGATTTTAATTATTGTCGATACGAATTATTGAAAGAAACAGCTCGATTGCTTTATACACAAATTGAAGAGTTTCGGCAAAATTTTAATATAGCTTAAAAAATAAAAAGCTAACTTAATTGCTTATTAATAGACTTCAGAGTATATTGTAAACTATTAATTTCAGATGAAATTTTGTAAATTTTTTATTTGAATATAAATTTTACATTCAAAATTTTCTTAAATGTAATTTGAAGTCTATTGTCAGGGAATTAATTAAACTTTTAATTTTTTTATGTGTTAAAATAACATGTACTAAAATACATATTAAATTCTTTGTGCAGAAAGATTTCTGTTTCTAACTATGCAAGAAATATCTCTCGGTATAAGATTCATACTGTGATCTTTTGTATTTCTTAAATTGTTTTGCACAAATAATAAAATGCTGTATCTCACGCTAAAATTTTTAGAAGGAAAATAAAAGCAAAGAAATCTTAATGCTATTATTTCAATAGTATTCTAATAATTGAATATTTAATATAAAACATGTCAATATAACATTTTTTCAAATATTCAAATTAGTCCTGCATTAAATATTTCTCCCTTCACTGTACTAAAACTGCTTTGACATGCAAATCATTAACATGGCAAATTTAGCGAACTATTTTTTTTTAAAAAAAAGTACTTTTGTGAAATAAGGATGTGATTTCCTTCTTTTGATGGTTATAAAATGAAAATATTTAGCTCTCTCTCTCTCTCTAGTTTTCATTAAATTAAACAAATATTTGTAAATAGTTTTTATTAAAGTATTCACAAAATTTATTTTTAAAAGTTGTTGTTGTTGCTTATCCTCCATGTCTGACGAAGTCAGACTAGATCCACAAGTTCGTTGACTGTAAGGAAGTCGAAGACTAAAAGAGGATTGCTAAAGAGATCCTCCTTAGAGAGACCTATGCAATCCAAAAGATGCTCAGGAGAAGCCTGATGATTTTGGCACTTGGTGCAGGTGACGAAAGTTTTCCTGCCCTCGTTGAAAGTAAGGCACTTAATATGACCGCTAGCAAGTCTTGAGAGAACAGTCCGGGTACGTCTGTCACACGGGAGGTCAAGGGACAAACCCGGTTTTGATCCCTTGTACCAATTATGGGTGGGGGTGTTTTCCACTCCTCCGAGATTTTTGATTTTTCCCGGGAGTATAACTCCAGAAAAGTAAGTGTGGAAGAGGGAGTATTTGAAATCCTGCAACCCTCCTTAGCAAGATTATCGGCCATTTCATTCCCGTGGAGATTCACATGTGAAGGTATCCATTGCAAGTGAACATCATGATTAAGTGAAATGAGTTTTAATTTAAGCAGGATAGAGTTGCTGATCTTGTCGCCTACAAGAAGCCAATTACTAAGATGGTGGAGAGAACTACGGCTGTCAGACAAGATCCATAGGTCACCATAATCCTCTTCAGAAAGAATAGCTTCTAGTCCCAGGTCTATTGCAATTAATTCACTTCTGAAGACAGAGCAGTGATTGGGATTACGATGAGAAAGAGTCAAATTGGTGTGAGGGGTTTCAATATATATGCCACTACCTGCTAGAATATCAATTTTACTACCGTCAGTGAAGATTTTGATGGCATTGTTAGGAATGTGGCAATTCTGTTAGATATTGAAGTATATAAAAAACAAAGCATAACACTTAAAATATATTCTTTAAATTAGTAAATCAAAATATTTCTTTTACATGCTAAAGGATATTTCCTATTTTCCGGACTTTGTAAAAAACATAAACTTCTATTCAATAATTTTTAACTATATTTACGAAATATTAGTTTAACATATCCTTAATTTTATAAAAAAATTACTAAAATAATTTTGAACCTCATAATTAAAGAATTAAACAGTTTAACATATTATCTGCTGCTTTCCTTATACGGAATAATGTTTGTGATCACTGAATTCAAACATTTTTAAAATAGTTAAATTGATCATTAGAGTTTAGGGTGAAATTACATTATAATGTCTCTGAAATAGATATGCATTTCTTAAACAAATATTTAAGGGAATATTTCTCGTAATTTTTCCAAAACTCAGAATTCTAGATGTATTTTAATATCATTTGCCAGTCCTACACCAAAATGTGAATTTAGTGAAAGTTTGAATCAAAATTAAAGTTTTCTTGCTAAAAATAATAGCTTCTTTGTAAAGTTATAGGCCTTAATCGTAACAAAATTATATATTTTTATGTGGAATGAAGAGTAACATTATTTCCATTTTAAAATTCAAAAACATTTATATAGTTGAATTTATTCCTCCAATTTTTGTAATTATTTTGTGATCTTAATATTTTAAACAATGGTTGAAACATGTGTACTGAAATTTTGAGTGGTGTGAAGCTATCAACATTACCAGGATTAATGGTATTGACAAATTTGAGGAACTAGGGAATTTTCAAATTCTGTGGGAAACCGATAAATTTAAATTGAAAACAAATGTAATATTGGTGTAGCAGATGCACATTTCCAATCAATTTATTTTGAAAACATTTGTCTAATGATATATTCCATGTGAGCGTGTCAATAAATCGCCTTCAGATGGCCAGAACAAATTATTGCAATGTCATATATTCACCTTGCCATTCTTGTTTGCGAATCTACCTATATATATATATATATATATATATATATATATATATATATATATATATATATATATATATATATATATATATATATATATATAGGAGTGCGGTTTAATTTATACCTTCACTCTCAGAAGCTAAATTCTAGTAGTTAGTTGCATCTGTGAAAATATATATTACCGTTTTACAAACATTATGTCTGATTCAAGCAGTGAAGAAGAATTTTATTTTTATGAAGAAGATTATTCTTCGGACACGGATAGTGAATTTGATGATCTTTCTGGGGCTCGTAATTGATACCCAGTTGACAGTTCAGCTGCGATACTCCACCAGCATTTCCATTTACAAATAAATCAGAAGTCAACATATCTATAGTGGATTCTTCAAATCCACTGGAGTATTTTCGCATATATATATATATATATATATATATATATAATATGTATTATACAAAGAAAGTAAATAATGTTATTTATTTAAAAACATGATTAAAAATGTAATGAAAATTAATTAGTATTATATATATTTTTTATAAATCGCAATAATTAGAGTCTTCAACTATGAAAATCTAAAATGGGAATAAATATAGAAAAGTAAAACTTGCTTTCTTGAAATACTTTCGATTTCCGCTCACATTAGTTAAATCAACCATGAACGTTCAGTGAGTAAGCTCCCTAGCCACGATTTCGCGGCAATCCATCAATTCAGGGGGTTGAATTTAAAGCACTGCAGTGAAGCCAGTTGCCCATACCAAGGGGCTCGGGATAGCCGAAAAACGCACAGAAATCTTTGCCCCAGTGTACTCGGGATAGCCGGTTAAAGGGTTAAAAGTTATTGAACTTGCATGAGTTTGACTCCAATAAGCATTGTGTATGAACCTAATATTGCTTGAAATATGTATTGGTTGAGGTCACATTTATATATAAATGAAGATTTTTTTATTTAATAATTCGAACAGAGACAAATCATGGAGAAGAGGCATCTGACATTAATAGACGTAATCAGTTAAAAAATTTTTTTCGCCCTGATTTTGTGAACTGGGGGAGAAAGGCTGAATGTCGGTACATAGCCCGTAAATTTCTGTATCTAGGCTAGAGTAGAGCTCTATATAATTAGTGGAAGCAGCTGGATGGAAAACTTCGTAGTTTTGAAGTAGGGATAGATGCATTGCTTCATTTGGACAAGATTTCAACCGCTACTTATTTAACGCGACAGTGAGCACGAGTGTGTTCAGTTAAGTCGGGATTCAAACTCTCTGTCTTCATAGGAATGAAAACGATGTCCTTGTTCACCAGGCCACTGCGACTTGTTGACAATGCAAAACATTAGAATTTTTAATATTTTCGTTCTAATAAAATAACTCAGGTATTAATTATAAAATTCTTCGTACTTTACTTTCTCATTTTAAAATATAACTATTTAATTTTCAATATGGAATAATGATATACTAAAGATAGATATTTGTATATAAGTTGAACAAATATTTTCCAAATGTTAATTAATGCAATGATTATTATGTGTAAATATGATTTTATAGTTAAATTGTATGCATAGAATAACGAATTTTTTGTCGATTATTATTTGCTGCATACCTAAAATCCCAAAATTCATTTTGGTCTGGTGATAGCTTGACATTTCGTCTGGAATAGGTGTTGCCTCTCATGTTTCCCATCCACACGTCATAGCCCTTGTCAGCCAATACGAATCCTGAAGGAAATAGAAATTTCTAAAGTTGAATAATCTAAGGGAAACAATTTTCTTGTGTAATTACATATTTTCTTATGTTTTTTTAGAAAACAATTTTAATTTGTTCTTCAGGAGAACAAATTAAATTGTTTTAAAATAATTGTTTCCAAAATAAATTTTAATCAAGAACTAAAATTTATTTTGATAGGTATAAGCACTTTTATTGATATGCAATATAAAAATTTTGCTTATATTAACTTAATTGATTTATATCATTGCTATGCAACCTGTTACATTCATTTTTGTTAAAATTTTGTTTTCAACTATTATTTATAGTCAAAATCTCTAAATCTAACGATTAATGCAAAATCATGAGATATACGTATGTACTATCTGTCTTATTATACATATAATCCTTTATACAGTGAATTATTTGTTAAATAATATTATCAACAGACACTTAAGAAAATTCCAGGTTCATACTTAGTTAATTAAGTTTATTACTGATTAATTAGAAATTACACAGCTAATATATCTTACAGATTAATTTAGAATAATACAAATAATACTATCTACAGATTAACTTGGACTAACAGCTATTTTACAGATAAATTTGAAACAAGATAAATAATGATTCTCAGAGTTATTCGGGACAACATACTAGTGAATTACACAAACTTACAAAGTCATCTGGAGACGCCAGGTATCCCACGTGGGCAAGGCTTAATCACGCACCGGGTGACCAGGAACTCCTCGTTACTCGGCGCCTTCCTTTTTCATCTCGAGGGATTTTGCAATATTGGCACAGCAGCTGTTGGAGTATCGTACGCCCCTGCAGCCAATCTCCCGTCTTTTCTCAGGAACTCGCCTTGCACTGCTCCAGTCCCGGCTGCCTTTTTCTCGGATACTCCGGCGCTGGTCTAACACCGATCTTTTTTTCATGCAGCTGCACGCGTTCAACCCCGGTCTGTCTCTGCAAATCTCGACTTCCCTCCTTCCTTTCCTCGTGCCAAAACCGGTTCCTGGTCATCTCCTTACTTCACTTCGCCATGCGCTCTTCACATGAACATACCCAGCGCCCCCTCACAAATAAATTTGCCAACCACAGAAAAATTAAATTACATTCATTTGTGGTCAGCATACGTATATCTATAGCCAAGATGGAAAACTTTGAAAAGTTTTACAAATCTTAAAAAAATTATTCAGAATTTACACACATAATTTAAAGCATTTATATTTATTACTCCAGTATTAAACAACTATAACATCATTAAAGTCATTCCAATTAAGTTATGATATTTAGTTTCAATTGTAAAAGTTAATGAATATTTAGTTTTTAATGCGTAAAACATATAAGCAACAATTTTTTTCTTATTATAAATATTCAGATTCTTTTTTAGAAGCTTTTGCCAAAAATGTCAATATCTTTTGAATATTTCATTTGTCTTTTCTTATTCTTCTGCCTTTATTCTATTATCTTAAATCGTTTTAGGCTTATTTCGTTTTAAAATGAAAATTTAAATGAAAAATATTTTTTAAGCAAGATTTTATTTTCCTTTCGCTTTAAATTATTTTTATTTGCATTTGATTTTTATTCTTTTTTAAAAATATTTTCTTAAAAATTTCTTCATCCTTTAGGATAAAAATAAAAAGAGAAATATTTTGTCTTGGTGCAATAACAAGAAATTGAGCTAGCTGTTATATTTGTTTTATTTAAATGGACATTTCTGATATTTATAAGAGCTCACATACAGATCTCTATGTATTTCAATGTTTGAATAAAATAAGAGATATAAAGATTCACACAAACACTCGTTCTGATTATCATTTAAAAAAGTTTAACCAATATTTAATCAAATATTAAATTGTTATCGTAAATGGAAAAAGAGAGCTCGCCAGTTTTCTTGTGGTATATCAGCTTGAATTGTAGGAAAGAACTTTTCATCTTTATCAATTAATATTTTCCATTTCAGCAAACAATGTCACCTTGGAAACACATACATAATGTTTTACAGAAAACTAGAATAAGGAGTAAATAAAAATTCACAATATTTGAAAAGAGATCCACTAGAATTTTTTTATATTTATATTTCAATCTGTATTTAGTAAATGAAAGTGTTGAAGTGCGGCCAAAAGTACATGTAGTTTAAATTCAAAATAATCAAATAGTCAAAATAGTGTGTTCCTTTGACAGTATTTTTCAATTCAGCTCTCGCCACAAGATTTGAATACATTTTTATACATTAATGGAACTCTCTGCATTGATTTTCCTCCAGTTCATTATCTTTAAAGATAAAGAAAATTTTTATGTTGATATTGAGATTAATTCTATGTGACGTTTTATATACTTTCTTTTTCATGTTGTATTAATAAGGGCAAAATTTTATTGCTTATGATGTAAACATTGAACGTATTTTTTTACAATGTCGCTTCTTCATGAAGGATTGTGTTTTAAGAACATAAATAATATATCACTAAAAAATAGCTTAATTGTTGAATTAAAAAAAAAAAATTCCTGTCTATGAATACTGATTTATTAATTTTTTTGACAAGAGGTCCTTATGTCAAAATTTTAGAATTGCTTAAAGAATTCAAGCATAATATTTTGATGACTATTTGATCTAATTTATGTAAAATAATAAGTGTAATGAGTACATCTGAAAATAAATATTTAAATTTGCGTATTTAAATTGAATCATCTAATAAGTTATTACTTATTAAAATGCAATTATTTGCACAGTCTGCATCACCAAGAACTGACCTGAACTATTTAAATCAGTTATAGATTTTGTAGCTAATTAGTTAAAAATACCAATCATAAGTTGCATAAATTCAGGAGGTTTTGTAATTTGATGAGAAAAAAGACATTATCTACCTAAACTTTGGTTTGGATGGTTCCATACAAATACAATAGTATCACCTACGCTGCCGTGAACTAAAAGCACCACTGGTCTTTGTTTTGCTGTCTTTGGTTCATTTTTGCCATGGGGAATCCTTTGCATTGATAACAAATATCCATCTTCCGTTTCGACTGTGTACTCTTCTAAGGGGTATCCATTCGAAGAAATGTATTGAGACTGTAAGTAAGAACTAAAATTTTGAAAACTCCCAACTTATACATATATATATGTATATGTATACTATATATATATATATATATATATATATATATATATATATATATATATATATATATATATATATATATATATATATATATATATATATATATATATATATATATATATATATATATATATATATATATATATATATATATATATATATATATATATATATATATATATATATATATATATATATATATATATATATATATATATATATATATATATATATATATATATATATATATATATATTAAATGGAGCATGTCAAAGTGCATATGATTTTTAAAGTGTTGTTGTTTTAGAAATTAAAAAAATAGAGAACATTCATAAATGTTTGCGTTATTTAATTTTCAATGCAATTACATCATTAAAAAATATCTCATATTATAATTTATTCTCTTATATAATCTATACTTCTATCTATTTTCAACTTACCGAAGCAATTCATACCTATTTTCAACCTACTGTACAAGATAAGAACTGTAAATAAGTCATTGAAATCATAAATTGGATTATTATTAAATTCACAAAGTGATTTATTAATTATTTCTATTCTGTAGTTGTCACAATAAAAATTCACAAATCACAATAAAAATTCACTAGAAATCAATGAATTTAAAATTTTAAAATTCAATTTTCAACCGGAGTATTAAACTATTCAACTGGAAAATAATTTATAAAAATAAAGTTATAGCATATTCATTATTTTAATTTATAACGATATAAACGAGTTAAGATTTATGGACATTTGATCAACTACATAAATATACTTTGTGAATACAATAAATATACACAATTTGTCACACATAAATATTTTTCATCATGCAAAAGGTTTTAATAATTATTTGGAATAACTTCAAAATGGATGTCAAAAAACGAGTTAATAGTTTCAAAACGACGATGAGTGTTATATATATATATATATATATATATATATATATATATATATATATATATATATATATATATATATATATATATATATATATATATATATATATGTATATATATATATATATATATATATATATATATATATATAATAGTGACTCATTCTTTATGCAATAATTCACTCGTGTCCATAAATTAAGGAGATAATGCAAGTTCTGGCAAAGAATAAGACAGAAGCAAAACAAATGTGACTTATTTATAAAGTCTATTTACTAAACCATAGGTAAAGAGAAAAAAGATGCTATATGTTTGACATCATTAGTAAAAATTGCGGTTTTTACTACCTGGAGCAAATTTTAAATAATAACCTATATATAAAAACCAATATAACATGGTTTATATGATAGTTATTACATAATATACCCCCCAGACGATGCAATACAGACCGTACAACGCCTAGGCATGCTGAGTATCAAATTATTGATCTGATTTTGGACAATATTAAACCACTCATCAAGCAATAATCTCCGAACTTCATGTAGACTTGTGGGAGATGGTTGATGAGCAGCAATTCGTCGGCCAAGCATGTCCCACACATGCTCTATTGGATTTGAGTCCGGTGAGTATGCTGGCCAGTCCATACGGGCGATATCCTTCGATTGAAGGCATTCGTCTACAATATTAGCATGGTCAGGATGGCCGTTGTTATCCATAAACAGAAATTCTGCATCCATGACGCTCAAAACAAAGGTACATGCAAGTCCGGCGAGAATCAGACTGAAATCTAAAACTTGACACATGAGAAAACATCACACAAGACCACTGTTGCGGTGTCCATAATGCCTGCTCTCTACTCCAGAGTAACTGTAGGCGACAGTGAGTTGCAGTAAGTGGAATACATCTGACAGACCTATGAGCATGTAGACCAATCTGTCTTAAGAGTCTATACACAATCTGCCTTGGAACTGTCGCACCGGTAGCTGAAGAGAGCTGACGAGACTGGTCTGATGCTGTGCTCCGTCTGTTTCTTTTGGCAGTAACTACCAAGTACTGATCCTCATTCGGCGTTGTAACTCGGGAACAACCTGTGCTGTAACGTCTATTCACATTACCATCATCTTTGAACCGTTGCCAAAGTCTGGAGATTACACTCTAGGCAATTCCAAGTTTTTCGGATACTTCCAGCTAGGTACGTTCACATTCCAGACGGCCGATAGTTCTACCACGTAAAACATCATCCTAAAGTTTCCTTTGTGCCATTACTATGCGGTTATTGCACTGAAAGGCTTTTAATGAGCTTGTGAGCATTTTTACTTCTTTACAACAATACATTACATACCTCTTTCTTACACTCTCATAATTGTGACGTACTATCGGCACGACCTGGTGGTTTCTTGTACTTTGCATATTATTCTTCTAGATGTGTGTGATAATTCTACATATGAAATTTTTTTTAGATTTCAATTTCTGTGTGATTCTGAATTATCCTTAATTTATGAACATGAGTGTAATTAATGCTTCTACTGTCACTTGTATTTTGATAGAAGAAGCGACTGTGTGCTGTCAGCGATTCCAAATTGTTAATGAATTGCAACTTATCTATCAATCAACGTTATTAGAATTCATACTGCCTTTGACCTGCATTCGTGATATGAATAATCAATCACATCCTGTCACATCAAGTAAACAAAATGCATGATATTTAACCTTGCAAGCCATCAATCTTCAACACTTTTTCTGTATGATGTTCTCTTTTATGAGTCAAAATATATCAAATAAAATCAATTTCTTTTTTTGTGTATAACATTTTCGAATTCTTAAACTATAAAATTTTGAATAAATTGGATTCACTCCCAATTATATTCCTAAATAATAATGTCACACATTTGTAATTAATTAAATCCTGCTGCTAAATTTGAATGAATTATGTCACTTTATAACAAAACGAATTCGCAAAAATGCTCTTGATATCCTACTTCTGTTCTAAAAAAAAGGACATCTAAGAGTTGCATCATAATTATTTAGCACTCTTAAACAATATTATTCAACTATGCATTCAACTTTCAGCATGTCAATTTTTATTATAAATCAAAATTTCAAATCAGTTATCTGTGTTGCGATAAACTTATTCCTTAATTAATTACTACAGCCGACCATCACACGAACCGTGCTTTATTTATTACACGTAATGTTGGAATCGGAATATAAGAGAATGTATTGGCACTCCTAAATATTTGTGGATGAGACCAACAAACAGTAAAAAATTAAACTATTGAAAAGCACTAAAAGAATCAGTTCAGAATATATAAACTGGTATTATCGTTTTTACAACACATGTAATAAGTAGGATATAAAACTTCTAAAAATTATGAAACTTGAAACTCATAATTGTAGGGTAAAAAAATTCAAAAGATAAACTTTATATACATATATATATATATATATATATATATATATATATATATATATATATATATATATATATATATATATATATATATATATATATATATATATATATATATATATATATATATATATATATATATATATATATATATATATATATATATATATATATATATATATATATATATATATATATATATATATATATATATATATATATATATATATATAATAATGTTGTAGTGGGGATGTCTATAAGTTTGTTGAGTAATAGCTGCACGCTAATGAGCAAAGCTATTTAATGATACAAAAGTCTAGATTATAGGAACGTTTTTACAACATCCTGGCTGATCCATCTCACGCGCAATGTAAGGGTAGATGAGGTAACAGTGGCACTACAGTCTCTTGAGTATACAACACTCGTCCATCCTGATGTGATCAGGCCCCGACTAGTTTGCTCTAATTATCAGATTAAAAATTAAAAAAAAGAGTTAAGGATAAGAAGAAAACAATATTGAAAGAGAAAATTGCAAAAATTAAAGCTCAATTGTGCTGGTTTAGCTGAAAAGTAAAAGATAAAAATCAATAGTTTTTAATTAAAGTTCTTAGGAATTGTCCCATGGTTTCACTAAATGTGCAGACGTGGAAGTCAGGTTTAGGTCTTCGTATCTGCCTATCTTCTTGACATCATATCTGTCATTACACCCGACCTTCACGATTTCGTAGGGGCCGAAATATTTTGCGCGCTGTTTCATTCCTACACCAAATTGGTTTTCCTTTATGGCCGCTTTGTCTCCAATGTTACATTTCTTTGCTTCTTTTCTCTGTATGTTGTATTGTTTTTTTTATTTTGTTTTTGTAACTTTAAAATGTTTAATTTGGCGTCTTTTCTCATTTGCTGCTCATTCTATAGTGTCGAATGCTAATTTTCCCTTTTCTCAAGCCTTTGTTTTTGATGTCATTTTTATTTTTCATTTTATGCCTGTTAAAAGTTCAAAGGTATAAATTTGGTTGCTGTTGATAACTCTATTTCTCTTTATCTATTTGTATCAATTTGTTTTTTCTTTTGTTGATTGTTCAATTTCTTTTCTTTCCTCAACAATTAAAAAAATCATATCTTCGACGAACTCAGGTTCATTTTTGAATGAATCAGTTTTTCTATTTATGTGTGATGTATTTTAAGCAAATAATTGTTACATTATCCGGTACGGTTAAACCTAGTTCTTTGGCGGCGTTCTTTTTTGGTGTTTCGATACACGCGTAATGAAAAGGGTTTGAGGATGCAGACGATTTTTCGTTAGGCGCTTATTACGATGCGATGCTTATTTGAAATTGTTGACTCTTGGCTGGCGGGGCGGTTTGATTGGTCCTCAGAGCGGTAGCATTGGCTATTTGCAGATGTGACGATTGTGAAAGATTAGGCGAAGACGTCCGCTGACGCTAAGATGTGCGCCATTGTACTCTGCGCAACTTTCTCTATAGTTTCAAATTTAAAAATGGCTGTGAAGATAAAAATAAATATTGGCGCGAGCCCCCATGTTGTAGTGGGGATGTCTAGGGATTGGTTGAATGAGAGCTGCACGTTAATTAACAAAGCTATTTAATGATACAAAAGTCTAGATTATATAGGAGCGTTTTTACAACATCCTGGCTGATCCATCTCCCGCGCAATCACGGGGTAGATGAGAGGCGATGATGTGAGCTATAGCGGTGGCGCTACTGTCTCTAGAGTATAAAACATATATATATATATATAGCTGTGGTGTATCGGCACATCCTCGATAATGGTGGTCCAAGGTTCGGTCCTCGGAATGGGCAATGTAGGACTCAGTCTCTCACCCCTTTATTGGACGGATAAAACTGATTTCCAAGCATGCACTGGGGTTTCGCGTTTGGTTGATCACCAAACAGGGACATAATTTGGCTCTCCAGTGTCCTGGGTCAAGAAATCAGATATGAATATAGTAGGCCTCACAGAGCTGTAGTGCCACTGAGTTTATATGTATCAAAACATGAGCTTAATTATTGTTTGTTATTAATATTTATCAATGAATTTCTAATTCTGTTTAATTAGTAGTTTCCTTTTATAAATAATTTCCCATATATTTTATAATATATGTTAAAGCTCCATCAAATTAAAAAATAAATGAACCCAAGAAAATTACTAAGCAAAATTATTGAGTGTAAAAACATATTTTTATACGGAAAATTATAATATTTTATTTTTCTGATGAATTTATTAAGAGAATTATATACACAGGTAGGATGTTACAGTATTCTATTCTGAGTAAATGTCGATATATATTTGAATGCTTTTTTGGCCTAGACCCATATTTTATTTACCCCAGCGAAAATATATTTGTTATTTCAGTTATATATATATATATATATATATATATATATATATATAATTCAGATACGTTTTAGCCACCCACCCTGGCATGCCTAATTGCGGATAGAAAGATCCTGGGTTCAATTCCGGGTTCGGATATGGATGCATTTTCTGTCTCTCTCTCACTGAGCTCCAGTGGCGCAGTAGCTGCACGCCACTTCCCATTACGATCAGCAAAGTGAAGCATCATTTGTTGCGGGCAGTAATTGGGAGGGGGGCTACGTACTCTCCTTCACTGGCTTGCTGGATCTCTGTGTGTTGGGGACGTGTCCCCGTTTATATGTGACGTCCAAAGTCCTTCCGCTGGTGTAACGTGGATGTAGAGAGGAAGGTGCTAATCCAGGTGTCACCTCATTACCTGATCTTGGTAAAATCACGAGGCATTTGGTGATTTGCGAATATTCCAAGCCCGTTAACCTAAAGGTACAATCCGGAGCTCACCTACACCGCTATGTATGCACGTCTCTTTTTCCTTGAATGAATGAGTTGTGAATGGTTGCCTATCCTATAAACGGGTACCTATGGCATGTGTCGACTGAGGAAGTCGGACTCCACACTAAATTACGATTCAGTTGTAAAAGTGGAGTAACGCCCCCCCATATTGCCAGCCTATTGCCACCACAAGACATCAACACCAACATTCGTCTTAGATCGACAAATATGAAATGTAAGATAATTTAGCAAAAAATTATTAAATGAAGTGAAATGGTAAGCTGTGATAAAAAGACAAAGCAATAACGCTTTAATCAATTGGCTTAACGCGTAACGTTCGACCATTCCTAATACGCCTATACGAACATGATTCAATTGGACGCATGAACAAATACTTACATTTAAAAAAGAAACAACTATGTAGAAACGAATATAAATAAATTCTATAAATAAAAAAAATTATGCGATATATATATGTAATAAGTCCTTATTATTCAACAATATATTAGTAGACTCTACTTCACTGTTCTATATTACTCCCTCATATGTTGTTACACTCGGGCTGCAGTTCACACACCACGTTTCTTTTCTCTTGTTGCTTAGAGTTTCATTTGACGCATGGATTTCAGGTATAGATTGAAATAGGTATACCATACAGAAAAAGAAGAGGGAGAGAGAAGCATTTAAAAATTTTTTGAATATACTTCAATATGTTTTTATCTTGGTCAATTGATAAAAGACAATGAAATGGATTACATAAAAATGCGACACTTTCGTGATTTTCCAAAAAATAAATAAATTAATTAATTAATGAAATTAAAATTTTTTTAAATAATGCTCTTGTTTTAAATTTTTGCAGGAACTGTAAATAATAATTTTTTAACATCATTGAATATTTTTCGAAATTTTCATGAAATATATCTCGATACTCATTTTTGGACAAAATTAAAAATGTAAATTTAATTTCGTTGCAGCAGTTAATTTAAAAAAAAACACCCCTCTTATATTATCTAAATATTTAATTTTAAAAGTTTTGATATATTAAAATAATTATGAATTTGTTTATAAATAGATGTATCGTTCATCTGTTTTAAACAAATGCTCTAATTTTAACATGAAAATACCACAAAAGATTTTCTTATATTTTATAATAATAAGATACCAAAAGATTTTTTCTTATATTTTATTCTAATAAGAATCTTTTGGAACTAACTGGAGACGTAAAAGTTGCTTATATTTTTGATGTAAACAAAAATTTTAAAGTTTCAACAAAGCCCAACTTGATATTACAATTATGATAGTATAAAAGGAAAAGGTATTATATATAATATAAATGTTTTATTTTAGTTACTTCATATTATATTATTTTTAAAACATAACTTACCACATTTTTTGGAAAGTCTGGATCAACTTGTATTATATCTTCTAACTTAAGGCAGCAAATGCAATTAATGATAAAATATAAAACAAAAAGCCTAAAAAATCTTTTCATATTTTATGATCAAATATATTAATGACCAAAACAAATTTCTGTTGAAGTACAATTTTATTTTTTACGAGTCTTCTTTTTTTTCCTCATTTGATAGAAAATTTCTCGACTCTTATATATAATAGTTGGTTACTTATTAGTTTTATAAAGAAGTTTTTTGATATTAAACAGCTGACACAGCTTCTAATATTTGAATATTATCTCTACACTGTAAAAAAAAAAAAACGGAAGAAATACAGTAAAAATCACTGTTATTTAAATAGCTATCATAGGAACACTAATGATAACAGTAAATTTTACTGTAAAATTCAGCCGCAGAAAATCGTTTGCTATTGAGCATGCGCATTGAATTGGCGGAATAAAAGTTTCTTCTGTTCCTGCGACAAATGAATCAAATTAATTTCGCCATTTATTTGCCCTTGTTTTCGCTTAGTGAAGTTGGTGATAATTTGAGAATAATTATTCCTTTAGTTGAAGTTCTATTGAAATTTAACCACCAAATATAAGGTAACGTATACTTTTCATATTGTTTATTATGCAAGTTGTTAGCTAACTTTGATATATATAAATTCTTATAAATTTGACTGAACATTTCAAAAAATTCTAAGCTGAATTTACAAACGATCATATTCACTTGTATTAATTTAGTGTCAATATTTTTTACTTACTTTTTATTAATATTTAAAATATTTTAAAATAATTTGGTAACATAATTGATTAGTACTTTAATTATCAATTTTTTGATGAAATTAGAATTGTATTTAAGTGCTTCCATGGTTATAAAATTGCTTAGCTATATTTCTTTCGAAACTAAAAGTGAATAATCGTCTATTGTTATATTCTTTTAGATATATATTATTAAATATATTAACGGAATTTCTATTTTATTTCGTTGTCGAAAAGTCCTGATTTTTCTGTCATTGTAAAATGATATAATTTATTGTATATTAACTAAATATAATTTTTATATTTTTAATAATTTTTTGATTAGAATTTTATTAAAAAATGTTTAATTTTTAATACAGGTTGTTAAATTGCATTCTAATTTTTTTAGGCACAAATGTTTGTAAAATCTTTTAATAAAATAATATTACAATTAATGATATTTATTAGAATAAATGGTCTTGTGTTTAGAATTTGCATGAAATGTAAAAATGTATTTCAATGGAAAATGTAATGTTTTTTAAAATATTTATTTTTTAAAATCATTATTTTATAACAAATATATAAGAAACATTTTTAAATACATATTAAGAAGTACTATTCGAATTAAGGTGATTTATTTAGAAAATGTAAAGTTTATTATTTTATAACCATGATTAATTTTTTTAATTTATATTACTAATTAGAAAATTAATTAAAAACCTGTTTGTGAAATCTTGTTGGTAGTTTGATATTTATAAAACAAAATTTCTGGCAACACATTTTTTTTGAAAAAAATTACATTATTACTGCAAATTTAACTTTATTTTATTAAAAAATTGCAAAATTTGTAGTGCTATTTAAGATTTATTTACATGTTAGTGAAGAAATCTGAAATTCATAAAAATAAAAGATAATTTAAAATTATAATTAAGAAACAAATACATGAGTGAAACTTTGTAATTTGTTCTTGCTTAACATATTTAAAACATATTGTGCTCAAGATTTTTCTAAAACTACTGTGCACATTAAATATTACCTTCCAATATAGTCACACTTTTTAAAAATTTTTTTAAATATACCTATGTTTAGAGAAAATAAGAATTTATGAAGAAAATGTTTGATTTGTAAAGGAAATTTTAAAAATAGAATAATCACAAATAACTTTTAGTAGTAAGACTATTCAGAGTAAAGCCTCTTCTTACCGACTTCAGCTATATTTGAAAGATTCAGCCATATTTCTAAAAATTTTCTATTTATCCTTCATTGTGATGTCCGACAAGAGGCCAAAATGCAGTGTGTTTTTTGATGTTATGATTGAAGAGGCTGTAAAATTAATATGAGGCTTCTCCATTTCAAAGAAAAAATATTAACACACCTAGTGATATTTCCACATTAAAAAAAGATGGCCTTGCTTATTTTTAAAGCAAAGCATTTTGGACAATTTTAAGTGTTTAACTGCTGTAAATTTAAATGAAAGACTTAAGTTTGCATCAACTAACAAAATTAAAAGAATTGTTAATTTCTTAAAAACTTCTCCTCCTGGAGGTTGTAAAATACAATTTTCAACCATTGAGGAATTGGATGGAAAAGAGGATATTGGAGCGTTTATTATTCTTCTATCAGCAGATTTTGGAGAAGACTTGAAAAAATATTTAGAAGTACTGCAGTAAAGTACTCAAAATTTTATTTTAAAAAAATTACTGCTTAGTAAATTATATATAAGAAATTTAGAAATGAATATAAAAGTTAATCATAAATAAATTAATCAGGAATTTGTTTATTGGTTTTAGATTTCCGCATCTTCTCAGGATGCAGTAGATGTTACAGACTTACCTTGCACACCATGTCTATTAATTTGTGGTATGTATTATTTACATATTTCATAAGGTTTGAAGTGTTTTAACTCAAAAGCAAAAATTTGTTGTTACATTTATTGACCTCATCAAAAATTGTTTACTCTGCTTACATTCTATTTAAAATAAATCATATGAATATATAAAATTCTAAGAAAATTTAAATAAATTGTTTTAGTTAAATATATCTTTTTTGATACAACTTCAATTGTATTCTTTATTTATCTCTAAGTACGTATATAATGACGCAAGTATGCAGACCTAATGAACAGCAAATTTTTTTTATATTTCCTAATTTTGCACTATTTCATGTAATTTTTTATTGAAATTAAAGTTTTCTTAGCGGGAAATACAACTTTGATTCCACTCTAAGACAACTTAGATTTCACTTTTGAGGTAACTATTTACGAATTAAATAAATTCAGTTTTAAGCAAATGTTTTATAAAATGTCATTTCATAAATTATTGTTACTTTGACACATTATAGCATTTTAAATTTTCTGTTTATTTTCGATGGAAATGTTTTTAAATTGTAAATATATGCATGTAAAAGAAATGTTTCCATATTCCCTACAAAATTATTTTTTTTAACTTAAAATCAGTTTTTGTATGTTATCTTTAAAATGTGAGCATAAAGTTCATATTTCACACTTTATTTCTAAAAATTTGTAATTCACAATTGGAAGTGTTATGATTTGCATTTCAGAGGATATAATTTTCAATAACATAAATGAATCCTTATAAAACCAAATCTATATTTGTCAATAATGAGAGCATTGTGCAAGCAGTCAGCACTTCTCCGAGTCAGTTTCGAAAGAATTATGAGGACATTTAAGATTCTGCACAGCGATAGAGTTCCTCTTATCTCTTGAGTGGCGCTAATTGATTTGTATGATTGGTTTTAGCGAGTGACGTGCTCACTGGAAATCTGAGAACTTCCAGAAGTTGCAGAGTTCCTGCCAAGTTTCTTCCGAAGTTGTTCCATTTGGTCCTCTTCAAAAACGATGGCTTTCTGTTTCGTTGTGTACGGATGTGGGAGACGCTGGAGGCGGAGTTTAAGAGATCATGAAAGTGTGTGGGAGCGAAAGGAACGTGGTTCTTGAAAAACGCCACGAGTGGTAGCGGAGGTGCCGTTTCCAGGCAGGGGAAAGTTCTGGTATTTCAAATGATGTAAAAAGGAACCATTTAAAATTATGTTTGTGTCTGTAGTTAATGTTATGTGTTTTTTTTTGTGTAAAATAAATGTGTAGTAAAAACCCAAGATCTTTCGTATTACTGAACGATCCTGGAAACGACAGGTTCGTGGAAACAATCACATTTGGCGCAGTCGACAGGATGTGTTCCGGATTGATACGAAATGATGGGATGCTAATGATAGAAAAGTATCTACAAAGTCGTGAGTCTGTATATTTTGATTGCTTCTCATTCCATTAAGAGCCAATTTTTGTTTTAATTATGTATGGTTTAAGGGAACTTTTGTTTTAGAATTTTCTTAAAATTCTTTGTAGGGTTTTGTTTAAGAAGTAAATATAATTAATAAAAACTGTTTAAATGTTTGAAATATCAAGATAAAAATAAATATGCATAATGTTTAATTTAATTGAGAAAATATAGAAGTTTCGATATTGGTTTCGAAATATTATTGGTTATTGATATTTGTTCATAATTATTCAGAAAAGTTTTTTTTTCCCTCTAACTGGTGATATTATTAAAAATATATATAAATAATTTTGATTTATTAAGGAAAAATATTTTTGGAATAATCTGTTTATTAAAACAAATTTATAATAATGATGTTGTTGATAATAATAATGATGTTGTTGTTGCTAATTGTCAATTTCTTGAGTTATGTGCATTATTTTAAAAGATGCTGTATTATTGAATAGTAAATTGTTGAAACGTATGTTTGGTTTAATATGATATAATAGGATATAAATCTTTTTGTTTAGAATTTTCATTATCATTTTGTTGTTTATTATGTAAATGATATAAGTTTATGGAATAAGAAACTATTTCAAGAAAGTTTAAATGCTTCTAAAATGTTTATTGTTTTGCATTATCAAATAACGTGTTCAGAACTATTCAGTATTATAAGGTATATTAATTATTTACTATGATTGTATTTAATATTTATGTAAAGTAACCTAGATTTTAAATTTTGATTCAAAACCGAAAGTGTGAAACATTTTGAAGAGGGGAAGTTTTGAATTATTTTATATTTCGAAAGTAATTGTGCTTGCAACTATTGAATAGATTTTTGGTTATTTCGATAGCTCTGCTTCATATTATTTTAAAGTAAAATAGTATATACAAATAGTGATGAACATAAATACATGTTACTAAAAAATTATTTAATTTTTTTTATTGACTTAAGTTGTTATGCTTAATGATCTGCTGCGATAAGGATTTATTTAATTTGAAATGCTTAAACTGGTATTATGATTCGTATATGCAATTTTTTTTAGCTTAATTTAAATTGTTTTCATTCATTAATGTGTATTATATATAATTGAAGTTTTATATATATTAAGTGTATTACAGTGTGTTGAATTGAAAATCGAAACTATAAATTTTTAAATTAAGTATTAAAATAAATTATTTAATTTCGTTTGTGCACTAAGTAAACGAAAGTGTTTTATTGATAAAACAAAAGAAAGATGATTTGTAGGATTTTAAATGTTTTATTTTGAATAATTGATAATTAAACGTTTGGTAATTTGCGATAACATTAGTTGTTAAAATGGCTTTCGCATTCTTGGGTAAAGCTCGGAAGGAGGATCTGTTAATATTGGCTAATGAGTTAGGAGAACAGATTCCTCCGGACGCAAAAATAATAGATTTAAAAAATGTGATTACACAATCTAAACATTTTGAAGAGTCATTTGTTCGAGAATTAATAAATACAATAATTTCCGATCGGATAGAGAGAGAGAAAGCCAAAGAAAGGCAACGTGAATTAGAACGAGAACGAGAAGAAAGGCAACGCGAATTAGAACGAGAAGAAAGGCAACGTGAGCATGAAATTAAAATGCGTGAATTAGAATTAAAAGAAAGGGAAGATGAGAGCAATTCAGGAAGCACTGTCGAATATGGGCGAGATAAATTAGGAAACGCATTTCTAGGTTATTTAAATATAATGAAAGGGGTAATTTTAGATCCCCGGAACGAGCCGAAGAATGGCCCTTCTTTTTCCATCATGCCGAAAGGATGTTCAAGCTTTATGAAGTACCCGAGCAGTATGAAGGGAAAATTATTTTACAGTGTTTAAAGGGTCGTGCTAAAGGAATAAATGCTATGTTGTCTGAAGAAGATTTAGATCAGTATGACAAAATCAAAAATTTCATTTTAAGGGAACATAGAATAACCCCCTTACAACACAAGAAGAATTTTGATTCTTGTTATAAATTACACAATGAAAGTTATGCTCAGTATGCGTCCCGGGTGGAAGCTGCATTAGAACTGTATTTAAAATCAAGAGATGTAGAAACATTTGCTAAACTTAAAGAGCTTATTGTAGCTGATAAAATAAAAGAAACTTTACCTACTCATGTAAGGTCCCAAATATTTTTGAAAGAGACTGAAAATTGGCTTCCAGTCCCTGAATTGGTGAGGGAAATTGATAATTTCTTAGTTTCGATACCAAAAGGTTTCACAAATAATCCCCACAACTATACCAAATTTATTCCTGGCCCACATGGGACAAAACAGAACGAAACTGTAAGGAAACCTTTTTCAGCTGAAGTTAGAAATAAAAGTTTTTTTGAGAGGAAAGAATATTGTAATTATCAAAAGAACCCAGATCCACGACCACAGAATCGTTTCGGAAATAACACGGCGAGTTGCTCTCCAGATAAAAAGGTATTAAAGTGTTACAAATGTCAAGAAGAGGGTCATTTGAAGAAATTTTGCCCACAAATGAATACAGTATCTCAAGTTTCTAATAGAAGTGAAACTGAAGTAAGCAAGAAAGGGTTAAATGAACTTTGCATTAAAATAGGTAATGCAAGTTTCGATTGGGAAATTCCAATCAGCGAAAAGGATGGTGAGCTTTTACGAGTTGATTTAAATATAGGAGATAATAAGTTTCAAGGAATCATTGATAGTGGTGCGGAAATTACAGTACTGCGGAAGTCAGTGGTGCCAGAAGAAATGTTGCAGTCAAGTGGGAAAATTTACTTGAGGCCTGCAATTGGATCTCCGGTTGAAGGAAAGCTTGTTTCTGTTCCACTTAGTCTTTGGTCAGCAGATGATGATATCAGGCCGTATATCATGGTGCATGCTGCGGTTGTTGAAGGATTGCATGAACAAGCTTTGATCACTCCTAGAGTTTTCAGTTTGTTGAAAGAACAAAGAAGAAAATATCTCGGAGAGGAAATAAAAAATATCCACGGGAAAGAAATAGTTTCGAATACTTTCAATGTGGAGGGAAGGAAAATAGAAGCTCACAAGGAAATAGAAGCAAATCAAGGAACACTTGATTTAGAAAATTCTGAAGTAGAGGTTTCAACTACTCCAGTGGAAAATAGCTTGTTAAATGAAGAAATAATCGCTATTAAGGATGAAGAAAATAATACTCCAATTTCGCAAGCAAAGATATTAAGAAATGAACAGTTGTCCTGCGCTACATTAAATCGGTGTTTTGAAGATGCCAGACAGCGTAAGAACAATTACTGGCTGGAATCAGATTTACTGTACCACACAGGCAATGTGGCAGGACAGAAATATGTACAGCTTGTAGTTCCTGATTGCAGGAGAAAAGAAATTTTAAAATTGGCTCATGAAACACCAACAGGAGGACATCTTGCCTCTAGAAAAACCAAGGAAAGAATTGCGATGTCTTTTTGGTGGGAAGGTATGCCAAAAGATGTCAAACGTTGGTGTGAATCTTGCCACGATTGTCAATTGCGGAGGAAAACCAAACTGAAAGACAGAGGACCTATAGAAGCTGTTGGTAGACCAGAACTACCCTTTCAAGTAGTGAACGCTGACATTTTAGGGCCTATTGAACCTAAATCTTCTAGGGGACATCAGTATGTATTGTGTGTTATGGATCAGCACAGTCGGTGGCCAGAAGCAATTCCTATTAAATCTTTGACTGCAAAAGCGACGTGCGATGCTTTTATGGAAATTTTTATGAGGACTGGCATTCCTCGAATCATTGCTATGGACAATGGAACAAATTTTGCTGCCAAGTTAACGCAAGAATTTCTTAAAAGATTAGGGACTGTACCAAAATTCTCTACACCAGGTTACCCACAGAGTAACGGATTAATAGAAAGATGGATTGGCACAATGAAGTCAATGTTACATCATGCTATAAGGTCGCAAGGTAGAGGATGGGACAAACAGCTGCCTTTTCTCTTATGGGCATATCGTGAAGTGCCAAACGCTACTACTGGGGTCTCACCATATCTACTAGTTCATGGACGCCCCCCAGTTGGACCTTTAGCAATTTTAAAATCTACATGGGAAGATGAAGTTGTTTTACTTCAAGGTATTGGTGAATCAATCACTGATTATCTTCAGAAGGTTCGAAGTAGGTTGCAGGAAGCTGTGGAATACGCGGATGAGCATACTAAAAATCAACAGGAGAAATATGTACATTATCATAATTTGAGATCCAAATCAAAAGAATTATCTATTGGAGATGAGGTTATTGTGTTGATTCCAGACTCTACAAACAAACTTTGTTCTAGGTGGAAAGGTCCAGGAGAAATTGTAGAACAAAAATCACCACATTCTTATGCAGTTAAGCTACCGGATGGAAGCATCCGTCATCTGCATCAGAATAAGCTAAGGAAATATATCCAACCGATGAATACGGTGGGTATAATATATGAAGCTGATGAAGATTTTGGGGAAGTTAAACCTGTACCTCTAGGAGGCCTTGGAGAAATAAAGGACTGTTGGAAACAGCTAGAAGAAAAGACAGAATTGTCAAATCTATCTCCGAAGCAAAAGACTCAGCTTTTAACAATTCTCAAAGACTACAGAGTCGTTTTCAATGGTGAATTAAAACGAGCTAAAGTACAACCGCATAAAATAACATTAAAAACTGGAATCGAAAGGAAACAGCCTCATATTTACCGAATACCGGAATCACTAAAACCTCAGGTGGAAAATCAAATAAAGGAACTATTAAACAAGGATTTAATAGAACCATCTTCTGCAGAAATTGTTTATCCTCTTGTATGTGTCGCAAAGAAAGACGGAACGATTCGACTATGTGTCGATTATCGGGGACTAAATTCTGAATCTAAAATAGCTCCATTTCCAATGCAAAATTCAGAAGAATTACGATTCAAAGCTGGTGCGGCAAAGTATCTATCAACTTTAGACATCCTTAAAGGTTATTGGGAAATTCCATTGGATCAAGATAGTCGAGAATTAACGAGTTTCGTTTCACCTAAGGGACAGTATCAGTGGAAAGTAATGCCATTTGGACTTGCAGGTGCTCCAGCTACTTTTCAGAAAACTATGAATCAGATCCTAAGACCTCATAATGATTTTGTTGAAAGTTTCCTGGATGATATCATAATTTATTCATCTAGTTGGGAAGAACATTTGAACCATCTAAGAACGGTTTTGAAAACATTAAAGCAGTGCAATTTTAGCGCAAATTTAGCAAAATGCACATTTGCTAGATCAAAGGTAAAATACTTAGGTCATATAGTTGGATCAGGAGAGCATGGGCCCGATCCGGATAAAATTGCAGCTATCAAAAACTTAAAATCGCCAAGAACAAAGAAAGCCTTAAGATCAATATTAGGACTGTTTAACTATTATAGGGAATATGTGCCTCATTATGCAAACATTGCTAAGCCCTTAACAGATCTGACCAGAAAATCTGTACCAAATGATATCCCTTGGTCTGAAGAGACAGAAAGGGCTTTCATCTCATTGAAAGATAGTTTATGTGCTGTCACTTCATTGTCAACCCCTGATCTAAATAATCAATTTGAACTCCACACAGATGCTTCGGTTACTGGCATTGGAGCATGTTTAATGCAGAGAGACACAGATGGAAATCCTAAGCCTATAACCTTCGCCAGTCAGAAATTAACTCCAGCGCAGACTAAGTGGAGTACCATTGAGAGAGAAGCATATGCTGTGATATGGGCACTTGGTAAGTTTGAAGCATGGACTTACGGAACTTCCATAAATTTATTCACAGATCACAATCATCTGAAATACCTTACGGAAAGCATCCCGAAGAATGCCAGATTACAGAGATGGTCACTGGCTCTCTCTCGCTATCAGGTCACAATAGCTCATAAGCCCGGTAATAATAATGTTATCGCAGATGCCTTATCAAGGGTTTATGAGGATGATTAATTTTTTTTTATTTCTTTTATTATAAATCTAGCATAAGAAATAGTAAAATATTTCTGACATATTATAATATTCATATTTAACTTTATATAAGATATTGTAGTTATTTCGATTTGTTTTGGTTGTTAATTTTCATAAGGTTGTGTGAAAAATATTTGCATAGTTATTTTTTTTTTAATGTTAATATTGATTCTTATTTTCTTACATTATAATATTGTGTTGTAATCAATATAATAGATATAGCAGTAGTATAGGCTGTTTTCCTTTAAAGATAATATGAAAGAAATGTGTAAGCTGTAGCATGTCAGCAAATAGATTAATCGTTAAGTTACATTTAGAATTTTGGTATTGTTGGCTCTTGGTGGAATGGTGATGAAAGGTAAAAGAAACATTCTAGGATTCTTCGTAGTTTCCATTCGCGGGACAAGGTCCAGCAATGGAAACTGGAGGGAAGGTGTCAATAATGAGAGCATTGTGCAAGCAGTCAGCACTTCTCCGAGTCAGTTTCGAAAGAATTATGAGGACATTTAAGATTCTGCACAGCGATAGAGTTCCTCTTATCTCTTGAGTGGCGCTAATTGATTTGTATGATTGGTTTTAGCGAGTGACGTGCTCACTGGAAATCTGAGAACTTCCAGAAGTTGCAGAGTTCCTGCCAAGTTTCTTCCGAAGTTGTTCCATTTGGTCCTCTTCAAAAACGATGGCTTTCTGTTTCGTTGTGTACGGATGTGGGAGACGCTGGAGGCGGAGTTTAAGAGATCATGAAAGTGTGTGGGAGCGAAAGGAACGTGGTTCTTGAAAAACGCCACGAGTGGTAGCGGAGGTGCCGTTTCCAGGCAGGGGAAAGTTCTGGTATTTCAAATGATGTAAAAAGGAACCATTTAAAATTATGTTTGTGTCTGTAGTTAATGTTATGTGTTTTTTTTGTGTAAAATAAATGTGTAGTAAAAACCCAAGATCTTTCGTATTACTGAACGATCCTGGAAACGACAGGTTCGTGGAAACAATCACAATATTCTCTTTTAATTAAATCAATTACAAATTAGTTTCTCGAGATAGAAAACATCAGTTAGAATGGTTTAATTGAAGTAAAGATTTTATCATTTTCATAAAAAGTGAGACCTTCATTACCAAACATTCTTATCATGAAATTGCTAAAATCCCTTGAAATAATTTTTATCCTCAAAATGTTTGTGATTGCATAAATGTAACAACCACTTGTTAACTATTAAGAGAAGTATATTTTAGGAAAATTCAATCAATTATATAAAACAATAAAAATTTCTAATTATTTTATTGAACTATTAAACAACTTTTCCTCTGAAATATTCAGCTCTTGATATTTCAAATTAGTTATTCATGTGTCTATTTTTTTTTTTTTGTTTTTCAGGTGCTTGTTTGTTCAACTTTAATCCCTCGCAGGGAACGAAATCTAAAAAATATGTCAAAGAAGAAATCCAAGCACATGTTTTTGTCACTTTTAAATACTTTATACAACTTTAATTGGCTGTAATTATTAAAATGTAAATAAAAAATTCTTTAGAATTATTTGTGTATTGTCAACTATATTGCTTTTTTTCTCAGAATCTTTATTTGCTTACATTATAATAGAAAAAAATCAATTACTTTAAGCAATATCAAAAAGAAAACTTTTTGTCTTTACAGTATAATTAAAATACTACTTCATTAACTAATTCCCCTTTGGTATTTTTAGTAAAATGGAATGTTTTGTAAGGTTTCTTTTTATCCTAAATCTGTATAATCACAGATATATCAAAAATCAATTTTATGCTAAGCTTTGTGTCTTATTCAATATAACCGTTATTTCTTAATTTTTTTAAAAAAATATGTAATAAAAAAATTCAACCTTCTTAACTATTCAAGTAAGTTACGATTTGATCCAAGATTTTGAGGTAAGAAAGTTAAACAATCTCGTTGGGTATTGAAAGTTAAACTATTGATCACAAAATGTTCTGAAAAATGACATCTTCTGCAATATAACATTAGTTATGTTTTTGTACTTTGTATATTATATAAAAGATAGCTTAATAATAGTTGGCCCATAATTAAGAAATTAGCTAATGTGTTTTCAAAATTGATTTATACTCTACTGTTATCTTTACAAAAATGATGATAGCTGTAAATAGCTATTGCAGTAGGTTTTGTAGAATATGCAGCAAAATGCATAGTAAAATGGGCTATAAAAATAATAATAAAAAGTGCTGTAAAAATAACAATAAAAAGTGCTGTAAAAATTACAGTAAAAAGTGCTGTAAAAATTACAGTTAAAAGTGCTGTAAAATTACAGTGAAAAGGGCTGTGAAATTACAGTGAAAACTGCTGCAAAAATTACAGCAAAAAGAACTGTAAAAGTTTTACGAATATGCTGTAAAATTTCCAGCATATTGTACTGGCGCCCAAAACGCCTGCACATTTTGCTGTAAAATTACAGTGCTTTTTTTTAGAATGTACTTTATGCACAACTTATAAACCTTCTGACATGCAGACTTTACTGTTCTTCTGGTGACATAGAATTTTATTACATCAGAATACTAAATATAATCAATTGCATTCTGTTTTGAAAACCTTAATTTATTCGTTATGATTATGTCAGATTAGTCGCAATTATTAAACACGAAAAATATTTAAAACACGTCTCAAAGACATGACAGCTGTACATCATTTACGATTCATTTTACTGTCCGAAAAACAGTTCCTTGTAATCAGAAAAGTTAATATTTATCCCAGAGCTTTTAGTGATGATTTTATTCACATGACTATTGAATCAGCATATAAGAATGGATTAGTAAATGTCCATCAGATGTTTTTGATGGCGATGATGATTTCTATACATTTCTTATGTGATTCATAATTCCAGCTTTATTTCAGCTTTTTCATCCGTAGCCAATCAATAGTTTTCTAATAAATTTCAAGAAACTCGAATGCTTCTTTGATCCTTAAAGATAAATCAAAAGTATACTAGCATTCTCTGAAAATAGGTTGACTTCATTTTTTTTATTGTAAGCATTTGGAAAGATTTTATTCAAAATTTCCCATTCGCACAGGCAAAAATTAAATTAAACAATATCGATTAGAATTACAGTCAAATGAAAGGAATTTCAATTATTTTATCATCTAAATCATAATGAATCTTCAAAACCCAAATTAATTCTATTTCTCGGTTTTTCAAGATTCATTGTGATATCGCAAAGGAATTTAATCTAATGAGAAACAATTTTTTCACTCAATGAAATATCAAAAAAATCCATTTAACACCGAAAATACGTCAGACAAATCTAATATTTATAGAGTACTGAAAATCACTCATTTTTGGAAATATTGTGAATGAAAAATGGAATCCTTTATTTTGAACGAATTTATTCTTTTTCATTAAATATGTCTTTCAAATTAAAGGTTTTTTTTAATAATTTATTTAACTCAATGAATATTTATCAAAACATTTATGGCACTTGAAAAGTAATCTCATTATACTTTATCTTCTCATGACCAAATTATTTATTGCAAGTTCGATCACAACAAATTGATTTCAGTAGTTAATAACAAATGAACAATTCTTCAATTACTATAGTCAGCTGGAAAATGTAATTTAAAGGTACAATTAATAGCACTTCTTTTTTATGTTAATGTAAATTGAAATTTCTTTAAAAATAGATGTAACTTAATATGCATCTTTTGTTAGTATCTTAATAAAAAGAAGTAGCGATTGCTTTATATTGTAATTGTAATAAGAATTTTTCAGAAATATCTAAATATATAGAATATTACAGCAGTCTCTTATGTAATTATAAATTTTATTTCCTAAAAAAACTGAAGATAACATAAGAAAGAAGATCAAAACAAATGAAAAACACTTTTAAAACCTTATAATTATACTTTAAATGTCTCACATCATTAATATCATTTACTTTTCACATATTTCAACTTATCACTACAAGAAAGATCGTCTGAGTTTTCAAATTATCGTAATGTCAATAACAATAACTTATTTTATTAACTATTAGTATGGTATTTTGATAAATATTTTTTAAAAATATCTTACCACATTTTTTGAGAAGTCTGGATCAAATTGTATTAAATTTATGAAAGTAATGCAGCTGTTGATGTTCACTAGAAAACACGCAACAAAAAACATGCAAAAGTCACTCATATCTTATTCACTTTGACCAAAAGAAAATTGTGATGAAGTACAATTTATTCTGCGCCTTTTTTTATCAAACAGAAGCTTTTACAGCTTTTATATTAAGCTTAAGGTCAAAAACCCACAATTAGCAAACACTTGTTAGTTTTGTGAATCAGCATTAGTGTTTCTTACAAACGTCTTAGCTGTTAAATGTTGAATATCATCTTCTTTAATCCAAAAAATCTTCAATTTAATCAGAAAAGCGGATTATCATCACAGATTGTTTACTAGTGATGTTTTTATGCAAATGACTACTTAACCAATGCATTAATAAAAATTCCTCAGTAGTTTATTAATGTCTGTGGCAAGGTTATGTACTTTTACTATTTTATTTATGCTTTTATGTTCCACTGTTTTATTTCAGTTTTTTCACCCTTCGGCTATCAGTTAATATAGAGATGATTCATTGCTAAAATCATAGGCTTCTGGAATCTGTAAATGATTGAAAAACACGCATGCACTTTATAAAACAGAATTTCTTCATTTTTATTGATATTTTTAAGAGCGGCATTTTTGTCACAGAAAGTAAAAATGAACGAATATTTTGAAGGAAAAATATGTCAAAATATTAAATAATATTTATTTATCGGAATATTTATAACATTAAAAAGGTGAGATAACAAACAAATATTGAAAATATGTTATGGATTAATATGTTAGTTAATTTAAATGGTTATACGATTCTTCAGATTGTTACTTTGATTCTAATAATTAAAATGCATTTTGCCTTAAAACTTTTTATTCAAAATTTCCCGTCTGCAGGCAAAAATTAAATTTTCCATAAATTGATCCAAGAAATTTTTGTCCAATAATTATCATGGTTTCCATTTAAATATAAGGCAAATTATTTTCTTCTTCTTTTAAATTGGATTTGAAAATCAAGGCAAAGCATTTTGTACCATTAAGTATTTTTCTTTTCTTCTTAATTGTATTGGAAAGTCAAGACAGATACTCTAAAGCATTTTTTACCATTAAATATTTTTTTCTTCGTAATTGGATTGGAAAGTAGACAAGGCACCTAAGCTAAAGCGTTTTATGCCGTTATACCCTTTTCTTCTTCTCTTAAATTGGATTTGAATGTTAAGGCACCTACGCTAAGGCATTTTGTACCATTAAATATTTTTCTTTTCTTCTTAATTGGATTTGAAAGTCAAGGTGCATATGCTAAAGCATTTTGTACCATTAAATACTTTTCTTCTTAATTGAATTTGAAAGTCAATGCACATATGCTAACGCATTTTGTACCATTAAATATTTATCTTCTTCTCCTTAATTGGATTTGGAAGTCAAGGCACATACGCTAACGCATTTTGTACCAAGCTCTATGTCCAAAACAATATAGCTTCATCTGTTAAGTTCTCTTACTTTTAGAAATTCGATTAAGTCACTAATAATGCTAAGGTATTATTCATTGGTATCAAAAGTAGATTAATTATTAAATTGAAAAAGGACAAAGACATTGCATTCGCATACAACATGATAGGAACGTTTCATCGCTCTAGTGGCATTTTCTACATACAATGTTTTGTTGAAAATGCTCCATCGTATGAAGTTGTGTTATGAAATAATACTGACCAGTAAAGAATGCAATAATTGTTTGCATTTTCCGTTTTGAACGTCAAAGAATTTCAGAAGCAATTTTCACAGATGACATTAAATGCTTAGAAATGCGTTCATGTTATTCAAAAATCGAATCCATTAAAATGTAATTATTCATTTATTAAATGATAAAATAAAGTTTATGTATTTCACATAAAGAATGTAGAATGAATTAAAATGTATTAAATGAATGTATTTATTGGTTTTTCAGAGATTTTTATTTTAAAGTATATACATTATTTAATCTAGTCAAATGTTAAGATTTTAATTTGTTTGGAAAATTATTTCTTTCTTCTATATTATGATTAAACATAATGACTATATTATCAGAAAATTATTCAAGGTTGAGTCATCAATTTAACAAATGATTAGAAATAAGGAGAAATCTCTAATTAAAACTTTTAATTTTGGTCGCCCACGGCGCTGCGAGACGAGAAAGGAAGAATGAGAAAGATAGTAAACAAAATGTTACGTTACTATCATGTCTATGTTCATGCTTTATTTTATGTTTGATGTCAATAAATATTTGCCCTGTGTGATAAATAGGAGATCTGTTAGTTTACACATCAAATGCAATTAGAAACTGCAATAAGAATTATCACGAAGACGAATGTTACACAAAAGATTTAATATTGTTTCAAAAGATCCGACTTGAAAAATTAATTCCAAAGGAAAAATTCCACACAAATTTTTTATTTCTTATATGTATCTTATTATTTTATCAAAGAATTATAAAGATGCCTGTCTTGATTATTTAGATTCAAAAATATTACATAAATAATGTCTAGTTACATTTAAAGATCTTGGGAAAAGAAAAAGAAATGGCTTACGAAGGGAGCCAACAGGATTTTCTTAGAATATCGTAAATAGACTCTCTAAGAATAAATTCATGATTACTATGATATTAAAAAAATATAGCGTGATTTTTTCACTAAATATTTCGACAAACTGAAACCTAACTATAATTCAGTATTTTCAAATAAATATTTTTTGTCCGAAATTTTAACGATAAAATTTTTAACAATAAAATTTTAACAATGAAATTAAAATTTAAATGTAAAAATTTATAAATGCTATCTTTATACTATCCATTCATAAGAAATTAATTTAAAAAGAAATTTAAAATTTTAAAATTAAATATTTTTCATGCATAGTTATAAAATGCAATATTCTTACAAAATTTTTGTGTGCAATAGTTGATTATATTTCTGATTGTGATAGGATGAGAGGATCTGGGAGCTTTACTTTTTTAGAAACTACTTTTGACAGAAATATGTAATCAAATCAGAATACACTGAATTATTTAAACTTAATATGGACATCAAAATGGACCCTTATAATAAAACAATAATTTATCGTGACTTCTCTTCATTTATTTATTAAGAGGTTAGATATATTATACTCTAATTGTTTAGTCATTTATATATATCATGATTGCTTATGGTTTTTTTAAATAAAATTATGATTATTTATTCTTGCTTGTGTACTCCGCTCAATATTATTCACACAATTTTGTACCATTAATTGAAAAGTATCAGGTCATTGCAAAAAATATATTTCATTTTTTAATTTTTATTCTTAATGTAAAAATATTTAGAAATAAATTATAAAATACATAAAAATGAATATTTTTCATTTATATCGCAAAGTTTTTTATATAAGAAAATATCAAATATGTTGATATCTTTCCTTAAGATATTTTAATAAAGTGTGGCCTCCATAGTTGTTTTAAGTAATGCAGCTAGTATGTCCAAATGAATCTCGAACTACATTGGTAACATGATATAAACCATTAATATGTTTATATTCTAGACTTGTATCTTTGGCGGTCTGAGCAATGTATTTATCTTAGAATAATTTACAGTTGTTGGATAGTAATTACTTCTTCATTTGTGATAAGTCCTTGAAGATAGACATTGCGGTACTGACAGGGAACCCTAGACTTGAAGCGTAAAGAACCGAGTCTTGGGCGGTGAGAGCCAGTCAGCAGAGAGTTGAGGGGCGGAGCAATGAGTTTTTTCCAAATAAGTTGAATAGGCATCCATAAGCTTAAGTGGCTTTTTTAAATTACGTTATTGATATGTGGAGTCCATGGAAGTTTAGTAGTAAATGTTAATCCAAGATATTTAGTGGTTTTCACTTCCGTAATGATTTTATCGAATAGAAGGGGTTTAATATGTTAAAGTAATTTAATATTTGACTGATATATATATATATATATATATATATATATATATATATATATATATATATATATATATATATATATATATATATATATATATATATATATATATATATATATATATATATATATATATATATATACACAGTCCAGTCACATTAATGTGACCATCTGACAAAAGCCAGAATAACCACCTTTCGCAGAGCGGACTGCTGCGAGACGTGCAGGAAGAGAGTCACTTAGGTTCCTGAAGGTGTTCTCTGGGATGTTGAGCCATGCCGACTCTAATGCCGTGGCCAGCTGTGCTAGATTACGCGGTTGAGGATCCATGGCGCGAACAACTCGATCGAGATGGTCCCACAGATGTTCGATTGGGCTTAAGTCAGATGAGTTTGCTGGCCAGGGGAGGACGGTAAACTCATCCTGGTGCTCTTCGAACCACGCACATACACTGGCAGCTGTATGGCTCCTCGCTTTGTCCTGCTGGAAGATGCCATCATCCTGAGGAAAAACAATGCGCATGTAGGGGTGAATATGGTCCGCAAGGACAGATGCGTACTTGTATTGATCCATCGTGCCTTCCACAATGATCAGTGAACCCAGAGAATGCCAGGAAAACATTCCCCAGACCATAATGCTCCCGCCTCCAGCTTGGACCGTTCCGGCAAAGGTTGCAGGGTGGTTCCTTTCAGAGGTTTCACGCCTTATACGCCAACGTCCATCTGTCCGATGGAGCATAAAAAGCGGTTCATCTGAAAACGCAACTTGTCGCCACTCAGTGGACGTCCAGCTGCTGCACTGGCGTGCAAATTCTAGCCTTCGCCGTCGATGAACAGCAGTCAGCATAGCTGCACGAACCAGGCGTCTGCTTCGGAGGCCCAGACGCAGCAATTTTCGCTGAATAGTAGTTTGGGAGACACTTTTGGTAGCCCCTTGGTTCATTTTGGTGGTCAGTTGCTCAACGGTAGCCCGTCTATCTGCCCGAACGCATCTCCGCAACCGTCGTTCGCCTCTATCATCTATGGCCCGTGGTGCACCACATTTGCTACGTCACTGATTTTGGACAGTCCCATTTTGCCATGCACGGTACACTTTTACCACGGCAGCACGCGAACAGTTCACAAATTCAGCCGTTTCGGAAATGCTTCCACCCTTGGCCCGAAAGCCAATGATCATGCCCTTTTGGACGTCGGATAAATCGCTTCGTTTCTGCATTACGCCAACGATTGAAATGTTTTCCGAAGCCCTCAAACACCCTTTATATACGCTCAACTGCACTGTGCTGCCACCTGCCTTCTGAGATTGGTTATTTAATTCTGACGTAGAAAGTACGTGGTGGTCACATTAATGTGACTGGACTGTGTATATATATATATATATATATATATATATATATATATATATATATATATATATATATATATATATATATATATATATATATATATATATATATATATATATACACTGCTGGACAAACGCTAAGGACATGAGGAACTACCTACTAGGACATCAGGCCTAGTAGGATAAAATATAGTTGCCACACTGTTCAAACATTAAAATAAAGAATATTTATTGTTCTGGAAAGTTCAAAAGCTGTGAAATATCTGAAAGAAAAAAAATGTTCATTTGATGCTGCATACGGAAAAACGGAACAATGCATCTAAAAGTCAGCAGGCACTTTGAAGAAAGGTATCAGTACGGGATATGTCAACCGTGGAGTGTGATGCAGCATTCCACACGTCGTATCATACTTTGCACAACATTATCCAGCAGCTGTTGAGGCAATTTATCCCATTCCTCTGGGAGTGCACGTATGAGGGTGTTTTTGTTTGTCGGAGGATAGTTTCGACCAGCAACTTGATTTCCAAAGCATCCCACACATTTTCAGTGGGGTTTAGATCTGGAAAACGTGATGGCCTTACGAGGCGTTAAATACCCTCGCTGTCTAGACAATCCTGAACAGCGAGTGTTCAATGACATAATGTGTTGTCGTCCATAAAAACAAATTTATCACCGACAGCACCATGGAGAAAATGAACTTGAGGAAGTAGAAATTAATTAATGTACCGTTGGCCATCATAGTCCCATTCACAACTACATGTAGGGCCGTGCGGCCATTGATCATGATGCCGGTCCACACCATGACATTGCGTATCGGATATCAGTCCCTTTCCTAGATATTTTTTGGACGATAAGCAGTACCACTCTCGCGCCAGATCAGATGGCGTCTACAATCCGATGACAGACTGAACCTACTCTCATCTGAGAATAGTACGCATGACCAGTCCTGTTCAGACCAATTGCGAGACTCACGACACCTTATTTAATTAAAATTTTATTTCGCTTCATTTATTATATATTTTATATAATATTTATATAACCTGTATAACTTTTTTTAAAAAAAATATTTTCATTTCTAACAGTGAGCTATTCACATAACTACTAACTTAATATTTAAGGATTTATGATTTGAGGCTATTAACGGTTTGAATTCATTTTGAAGCAGCAATTTTTCTAACGTATAATAAAATTAATTCCATTATTTTAGAAGCACTAAGATTTACATTTATATTTTATATTAAGTATTTCATCATAAATATACATTGTAAATGTCACTATCATTCCATTATTTTAGAAGCATTAAGATTTACATATATATTTTATATTAAGTATTTCATCATAAATATACATTGTAAATGTCACTATCATAAACATAGCCATTTTCGTAGAATATAGAGGTAATAACACATCTAATATTAAAAAATATTAGATTTTCGAATGATATGATTTGAAATCAAAGCATAGATGACTTATCAATATTTTAATAAATATTTTCAGATGGTTGATGGTATCTTGCAGTAGTTTTTACTATTCTATACATACGAAACAAATGACTTTATTTACAAAATTTGGTATATTTTAACCTGAATGACATTGAAAATTAATAAAATTGCATTATAAATCTTCAGCATCAATAACATTTTTGATTGTGTTTGCACATTCAAAGAGTTTAATGATACTCAAGAATCCTTTTCGGTTATAAATATTTATAGAGGAAAATTCAAACACGCACAACATTATTTTTAAAAAGGTAACATGAGAGAGATCAATCACAAAAGTTTATGGCATCTTTTTTGTAATTGCTGTTGAATGTGTGAAGGCAGCTTCTGAGATGATAATTGAAATTTACGCTATCACAAAGGGAATTTGTTTGTACTTTGAAACTATTTTTTAACACAATTGAGTAATAATTAGAAGTTTCTATCAAAAATATAAAATATCTACCACACGGATTAAACAACGATGTCAAATTATTAATCTCAACACCAATTAAAATTATTGTAATAAAAGGACATGATTTAATCATTAATACAGAATGTCGCAAAACCAAATGATATTCTTTTAGCAGTCAAATATTATATTCAAATTTCGGATTAAATATGAAAAATTGTCCATAAATGCAATCAAGTTTCACATGAGTTTACTACTAGTTATCAAACCCATTTTTGAGTACTATGTCAAGTGGATATTTATCGTTTACGTTCACCACGTTTCTTGAAATTTTCTTATACGGGTTTCCGTAACCTACAATCAGTGGCTGCAACTTGGTCATTAATGATTTGCTTGTATTCCCCAATAAACCTGATATGCTTTTAGTGTTGTAGTCTTTCAATAACTCTTGAAATTCGTTACACATATGAATTGACCATGGTAACAAAGCAGTTTCATTGGAATAGAATGATAACAGTTCCAAATATTTAAGGAGCTACAGCCATTTTGCGCTTGATATCAGGCAAATAACCAGGTACAGATGACTATTATAAGCTGACTCAAAGATCAAGAAGCAGTTTTCTATAGTCAGGTCATCGATCAATTAACACTACGTTCCTACAAATGTCTGCAGCGACTAAGCGATCATCGACAGTGAAATAGTATGTTGTATGCATGTCCTATTAAATTATAGCGCACTTCTCAGTAAAGTGTTTTTGGCTTACATTGCTCTAGTGTAACGTACTTTTTGAATGCACCTAGAACCTGAAGGCATCATATTTATAATGATATTTGTCCAGATAAAAAATTTTCGGTGGTTCTCTTAACAACGAACTTTGTAAGACTAGGATATCATAAATGTTTTATGATCTAAAATAGTTTTTTAATTGTTTCAAACACTGACTATTTTTTTTCAGTTTTCTTTTATAAAAGCCAGGTTCAGGGAGAAAGAATAGAGCAGAGAAAAGTATCAATTTAGAAGTGTCCTTAAAGAATATAAATTTCATTCCTTCATCACATTCTTTTAAACTTTAGACTTTTTTCTTATATAGATTTGGTTCCATGCGAGAAAAATAATATATATAATTGCATTGAATATATTCACAAGACAACGCAATCATTACTGTTAGTCTAAGGTCACTCGGACTTCGCACTGTGTCTACAGTTTCACCCACGCGTGTTAGCCTACATTTCATTCTTTTACTTCGGTTCTTTTAACGGTTTAAAAATGTCCCCTGTTTCTTATATTTATCATAGTTACTGATCAAATTCCAATTCAGCTTGGTGAAAAAGACTTCCTCAATTACTTACATTTTTATACTTAAACGTGTTTAAAAGTTTAACCAGCTTATTACTCCAGCTTGTGTTTGAAATTTCAGCATTATAATGAATTTCATGATTTACTACTTTTGAAAATGCATTAGCATTTTTCCATTAATGCATTAATGGAGAAAAACTACTTTCAAAACATCTTAAGGAACTGGGATGCTTCTTAACGAGATCAATTTTCATAACAGATATTACCAGACAATAACAGAACAAAAATTAAAACTAATCCAACACCATATTGAATATAGTATCCAAAATTTTCTCGTTTAAATCACACAAGATTGTTTTCACCCGATGTCTATTTTTATAAATGAACATGATAATTTATATAATTGCTTTTAATCCTTTCTAAAGTTTTTCTTTAATCATATGAAAAAACATTTATTACGCTAATTTGAAATTCATAGTAAATAAAATAATATTGGATTTTGTAAATAATCAGGAACATGAAAGTAATGATATAAAGCAAAAATATCCAAAATAAAGTAAAAATACAATTCTGAAACTAAAATGTTTTTCTCTAGTTGAAAGATTAGAGAGAGAGAGAGAGAGAGAGAGAGAGAAGGATTAATTTTATTAATGCCCTGTTCATATTGTTCTGTAGGAAAAAAACAGACTTTCTTTCATACTTAAAATCTAAAGTAGAATTTTCTGTTCTTTGTTATAAAAGTATTCTGCTCGTAGGTATTTAATAATCATTTGCAATATTTTACAATTAGATTTTTGAAACATGTGTATAATATTTATATTTTCCTTTTTACATTTAAATTTAAAAGTTAAACAGATATAATTTTTGAAACAAAAAGGAAATTATTATTAATTTTTAAGCCAGAATAGATTTTAATAAAATGTATTGTTCTTTATATATATATATATATATATATATATATATATATATATATATATATATATATATATATATATATATATATATATATATATATATATATATATATATATATATATATATATATATATATATATATATATATATATATATATATATATATATGTTTATATATATATATATATATATATATATATATATATATATATATATATATATATATATATAATTATAAAAAATTAACAATACACATAATTAAATTATTTAGTATAATTTCATTTATATAGTTTAATTAAACATTTCCAATAATAATAGGTTGAATTTAAATGATTGATTAATTTTTCTGCCTTGATTGCTTTTGTAATTTTTAAATTAATTCTATTTAAAAGTAATTAATGGCTATCAATTATTATATTATGTCAAAAAATTTTAATAATAATATATTATTAATATTTATGCTTCTATTTAACTTATTATTATTTATTAAATATAAATATTTAATATAAAAACAAAAACAGGAATGTTCAAAACGAAATTTAACTTAATTATAATTGAGGATATTAATGCTTGACAAATATTTTGCGTTCAAAACGCTTTACGTTTTTTAGAAGTTGCAGTTTTCACAGTTTTTAATTGTAAAATCTGCAGTTTTTACTTATCTGGATTGTTTTAAATATACTCTTTTACATTTAAAGTACTTAAATTGCTTATATTAATTTAAACGTAATTTCTTTTAATCCAACCATTATATTTACTTTTTAAACGTGTGTAGATATTTTTTTTTAAATCTAACTTATTAGATTGAGAGAGATGCCAAAAATCCAGATCCATTATATTTTCTTCTCTTGTTTAACTTGCTGTCATCTACTTACTATATTATCAACACAAGTTATAATTCCCATGAACAGTAGCGACGAACCACGGGTGAATTTTTTGCTATTTTCATAATTTTAAAATTTTAGTTTATCACTAATTAATCTATTTTATTTTACATTAAGTTTTTATAATCAAATGTAAAGTGAATATTATGTGATTAAAGTGTAAAATATTTAAGGTACAAGTTTCATTTTAAAAATAAAGTGATTAAAATTAAACTTGCATATTTTGTATTGCTATTATTAGACTGAGTTGATATTTCATTGCTATTGGATCAATGTACAATATGAATTCAATTTTATGGTTAAATTTAAGTTTCCTATAAACATTGATATTTCTAATATTCATATATTATTTTAAAAATTTCTTAATTAAACGTAAAAGTTTATTTTAATATATTTATCTCTCTGTAAAATTTGTTTCATTTATTAAACACTCATATTATTGTAAATACTCAGCAACTAGTAAATATGTGTCACAAAAATATATAAAGCAAGACTTTAAATAAATCACATATCATCGAATGTCTTCAAATAGATTCTATATTTTGTTCCAAAATTTTGTATATCTAATATTTAATATTGAATGGGATTAAAGATAAGGTCATTCAAACTAGTCAGTGTGACTCCAAAACTAAAAGAATAAAAAACAGTATTGGGTGCAATTAATGATAAGGACTAAAGTTTCGTATTTGATAGTATTAATTATGTGGCGATTCAAATCAATCAGTATGACTCCACCTCTATGTATACCAAAATTGAATATTGAATGGAATTAAAGATAAGGCCATTCAAACAAATCATTGTGAATCCAACACAAAGTCAACTAAAAATTAATATTGGATAAGATTAAAGATGAATGCACTCAAACAAATCAGTGAGACTCCAAAACTAAGTAACCGAAAGTTTAATATTGGATAATGTTAAACATATGTGCATATAAATCAATCCGTGTGTCTCAACAATTAAGTAAAGTGTAGTTAAATAATGAATAGAATTAAAGATAAAGCCATTCAACCAAATCATTGTGAATTCAACACAAAGTCAACTAAAAATTAATATTGGATAAGATTAAAGATGAATGCACTCAAACAAATCAGTGAGACTCCAAAACTAAGTAACCGAAAGTTTAATATTGGATAATGTTAAACATATGGGCATATAAATCAATCCGTGTGTCTCAACAAATAAGTAAACTGTAGTTAAATAATGAATAGAATTAAAGATAAAGCCATTCAAACCAATCAGTTTATCTTTACCTCTAAGTAAGCTAAATTTTAATATTAGAGGAAATTAAAGATAAATCCACTCAAACTAATCAGTGTGACTCAAAAACTAAGCAAAATATTGTTTAATATTGTTTGGAATTAAAGATAGGGCCATTCAAACCAATCAGTATGACTCAATCTCTTAGTAAACTAAATTTAAAATATGTGCTGGAAAAAGATAAATTCATACACACACACAATCTAACCAATCAGTGTCAATCCTAAACTATGCAAAATAATGTTTAATATTGGTTGTAATTAAAGATAAGAACTTTCAATCGAATCTTTGTGACTCCATCGCTAAGTAAACTAAAGTAAAATATTTCAGGGAAAAAAAAGATAATGGCAACTCAAACTAATATGTGTGACTCTAAATAAAGTAAATTAAGTTTAATATGGGTTGGAATTAAAGATAAGGTCATTTAACTCAATCAATGTGACTCCACCTCTCCGTAAACTAAATTTAAACATTGGATGGAAAAAAGATAAATCCCCTCAAACCAATCAGTGTGACACCAAATCTAAGCAAAATAATTTTTAATATTGGTTAGAATTAAAAATAGGGCCATTTAAACAAATCACTGTGGCTCCACATCTTAGTAAACTGAAATTAAATATTGGCGAGAATTAAAGATAAATCCCTTCAAACCAATGAATGTAACTCTAAAACTAAGCAAAATAATATTTTAATATTGTGTGTGGTTGGAATTAAAGGTAACACCATTTAATCCAATCTTTGTGACTCCATCTCAAAGTAAACTAAAATTATATATTGTTGAGAATTAAAGAAAAATCCATTCAAACCAATCAAAGTGACTCCAAAGCTATGATAAATAATTTTTAATATTCAATTGAATTAAATATAAGACCATTTAATCCTATCTTTGTAACACCATCTCTAAGTAAGCTAAAGTTACATATACCCGAATACACACGTATTTCCATTTATTCAGGTCGTTATAAAATTTTAAAGAAATTCTCTGACGTAAATTTTGGGATTGATAAACCGAATGAGCTAACAAAGAAAAATTCAGAAATAATATATTCCACTAGATTAAGATATTTTAATCTATATATCAACTATAATTTCACGTTGGAAACCAGGCCTACGAAAATTCCAGTATGTCAAATTAAAGAATAATAATAAAAAAGTAAACTTTAATGTTTATAATGTGAGTTAGATTTTAAAAAAATGTTGAAATGTAGAATTTTGTTAAGAAAATGATTATAAGAAAACTATGATATTGTATATCGACAGTAATTATTTTTCTCAAATGTGACGTTGAATTCCCAAATTATATCAAATAGGATTATTGATTTTAACACTTTAATACTTTAAAAATATGAATATTGTATAAACTTATCATCAAAACTGTTAATATAATGCTATATTTTCAGTTGTAGGAATTTTATGCCTTATATTTTGTGTGTATTGGATGTAAATTTTTTCTGTTTGAATAATTTAAATTGCTACAAATTGTGTTATAAGCTACTATTATTATCTTAATTATGAGGATAATTATAATAGGAAGAAAACAATTTTGTATAAATGCAGTGCGAAGTTATTTTTTATAATGTATAATGAGTATTAGTTTAATTACAGCAATATTTATATTGAATTATTATTCCAAAATTTTCTTTGCTTAGTGTGAGCAACATGCTTATGCTATCTTAATTAGTAATAAGTTATCAGATTGAAAACTTTACTATTTTATTGTAATTTTAAGAATCCTCACATTACGTTATTGTAATATGAACAAACTTTATTTAATGTAGATATTCAGTGTTTGTCAACTGATCATTCTATTAATTAAACCACCCACAATTTTCCTTTACTTTGTAAATGGATCAATTGTAAAGGTTAGGTCAACACTAGTTTGATCTTTCTTTGCGATGATGAATGTTTTTCAAGATCTGTTATAGTGAGTAAAAGAGTGGTTATTTTATAAAGACGGAACTCTTTTCGTATACTATTTAGTGCTTTTAAGCCACGATTAATTTTAAAATTGCCTGCTACATCGAATTAGCTATAAAGTCTTGAATATACTTTTTCTTATGTATATGTGCTTGTCAATGAATATTAATTGAAGATTTTGAGGATTTAAGGAACCTGAAGATGTAAATAATTATTTAAGTAATTTAAAATTTAAATTTACCTATTTAAAATAATTCAATAATTGTTTTCAATTAAACAGATAATTATTGTCATAAAAATATAACCTCATTTGAATAGTTTACATATTTTTGGTATTATTATGTATTTTGATTTTCTTTCTATATAGGAAAGATTATGAAGAATGAATGTAAGCCAAATTGTGTATTGGTCTTTTATTCCAGATGTTTGCTTTTATTAAATACCTAAATTTAATCAATTATTTGTGAATTGTCATATAATATATTTGATTAATAATATTGTTTTCATGTATTTTATTAAATTTTTATCTTTTTGCATTTTTTTGAAAATGCCAGTCTTTCTTTAAAATTTTCCCTCTTATATTTGGGAGCGAGGATATGTTATACTAAATTTAATATAATAAAGCTAATAAAATAAAATTTCTTTAATAATGTAACCAATTTTATACAATTGTAAATTTATGAATGTTTTCTTATTTTTCCCACATACTGAAGTCCTAAAACACAGGTATCAGAGAATTCCTAAGACCTTCCTCATACATTTAACAACCCCGTAGCATCCCCTATATAAGCCTTCTTCAGTAAGAAACATACAGAGATGGGTACTGACACTATAAGGGCCACACGTATCTTAAAAGAAGGAAAACATTTAACTTTTATCTTTCCTTTAATGCTATTTGGAATGTACTTGTGCCTTGAATTCACTGCCTGATGCAGACTGCTTCTAAATTATGTAAATTATGAATTATATATATATATATATATATATATATATATATATATATATATATATATATATATATATATATATATATATATATATATATATATATATATATATATATATATATATATATATATATACAGGTTTGGCAAGAAATAAGTTTCCCACTTCAGAGGGCTGTAAAATACGTTCTATTTGTCCAAATGAGATATAATTTGAACTACAGATAATTCAAATGATGCGTTTGACATTTATTTAAAAAAAATTATACAAAATTTCGCCGATAGATGGCGCTGTTATACATATAAAAACATTTGACATGCTTTATAAATGTTAAATAATAATAATAAAAAAGTAGCGTTACAACTGTTCAATATGCCTCCCTTCATTTTCAACAATGTGCTCTAATCGCAAAACCATGTTTTTGACAGCAGACCAGAGTGAGTCTTTCGGAATATCAAGGATATGGCGCCGAATGCTGTCCTTCAGATCTGGTACATATGCTGGTCTTTTACGGTAGACATTGTCCTTCAAAAAACCCCCAACCAAAAGTCACAGGGGCTGATTTCCGGCGAACGAGGAGGCCATGCCGTAGGGAAATGACGGCTGATAACTCATGCCTCAGTAAAATGTTGTCTTAGCAGTTGCTTTACACGACGATCAATATGAGGAGGTTTGCCATCCTGCATGAAAATGATGTCCTGAAGGCATCCACGCTGCTGAAGTTGTGGGATTACAAAATCCCTCAGCATATCTTGGTACCGTTGTCCTGTGATCGAACAGATTTTGATTCCATTTGCAGTTATCTCTTAAGAAAATTCGGTCCAATCACAAAAGTAGCCGTAAACCTACACCATACTGACACTTTTTCAGGGTGCAAGGGTTTTTCCTGGATAGCGCGAGGATTTTTCGCTGCTCAAATTCGACAATTGTGGGTGTTGACTTGCCTATTAAGTTGAAAGTGGGCTTCATCAGTCCACAGAATATTCCATGGCCAAGTGACGTCAACCACCATTCGAGCAAGGAACTGAAGTGCAAAAGTTTTACGAACCTCTGAGTCCCCGTCCTGCAACAAGTGCAGAAGCTTGATTTTGTAGTGATAAAAATGCAAAATCCATCATAAGATTTTTTGTAAAGTGGAATACGGCATATCCAATACACAGGAAACAACTGGCACACTCACACTACCATCCGGCGACTGACTGTTGGCTTCAACGACCGCGGTAGCCACATTTTCGACGCTAGAAGACTGGATTGGCTTTCGTCCTCTACCGGGAAGAATTGCAAGTTGTCCAGTTCTTTCAAATTTCTGCATCATCTTGCGTAACACACATGGAGATATTGAACCTCTTCGTATCTGCTTCATATGGCGAAATTCTTTTACAACTGTAACGGAGTTCTGCTAATTCTGGTAAAACAATTTTACAAGTAACGCTTTTTCTTGCAAAGAAGGCATGATGTGCAGAGAAATAACTAATGCTCGTTCAGAATCCGACTTCTTTTTCCCCAAAGATAATGCTAATAGGCATGCGCTGTAAAGCAAATGGCTTTTCATATTTTCAGTATATGCAAATAAGTACCATTAGTATTACATCGCCATCTATCGGCGAAATTTTGTACTATTATTTTTTTTAATGAATGTCAAACGCATTATTTGAATTATCTGTAGTTCAAATTTTATCTCATCTGGACAAATAGAATGTATTCTACAGCCCTCTGAAGTGGGAAACTTATTTCTTGCTAACCCTGTATATATATATATATACACTGCTGGACAATTGATAAGGACCGATAACACTATCAACCATAGAAACCACAAAATGAGAGGAAGAAAAATGTGGAAAATTAGAATAAGTGCCGGATATAGTAAGAAGAAGTATGCGTATGCAAATTTTTTTTCTACGTATGTTCATCCCGTGATAACCTTCATAACAGCTTCACAGGTTTTGACGCGTGTGGACAGTTGTTGTTTCAAGTCAATGTTTCACAGGAAAGATTTAATAGATGAACTTGAAATTTTTGGCATGTCTTCCCGGCATCAATTAGATGATTTTATGCGTGACCGAATTATTGGAAGGATCGAAGAAGGCCGAAAAATAACAGATGTTGCCAGGGAGTTCGACATCGCTCACTCTGTTGTTTCACGGCTGTGAAGTCATTTAAAATTACTGGAATGTGTAGTAGGAGCGATGGGGGAGGAAGTGTTAGAAGTACGACCCCTGCAGAAGATAGATATAGCGTCCTATCAGCAAAAAGGAACAGGCGTACCGCAGCTCAGTAAGTTGCAAATCAGTTTTTTGCTGCCTCAGGAAAGCATATCTACCGAAAAACTGTTGCCAGACGTTTGAGAGGAAGAGGACTATACTCCCGAAGACCTGTTGTGTGTATCACATTGACCAGACAGCATCGTACTGCCCGTTTGCAATGGTGTCGTGAGCATCGCAATTGGACTAAACAGGACTGGGCATGCGTACTATTCTGAGATAAGAGTAGGTTTCGTCTGTCATCGGATTGTAGACGTCAACTGATCTGGCATGAGAGTGGTACTGCTGATCGTCTAGAAAATATCCAGGAAAGGGACCGATATCCGACATTCAGTGTCATGGTGTGAGCCGGCATCATGATCAATGGTCGCACGCCCCTACCTGTGGTTGCGATGACGGGTCAATGATACATTAATGAAGTTCTACTTCCTCATGTTCATCTTTTCCGTGGTGCTGTCGCTGATAAGTTTGTTTTATGGACGACAAGGCGACATGTCATCGAACACTCGCTGTTCAGGATTTTGTAGGGTATTCAACCCCTCGTATGGCCATCACGTTCTCCAGATCTGAACACCATTGAATATGTGTGGGATGCTTTGGGAGGCAAGTTGCTGGTCGAAACTATCCTCCGAAAAACAAGAACACCCTCATCCGTGCACTCCCAGAGGAATGGGATAAATTGCCTCAGCTGCTGGATAATGTTGTGCAAAGTATGATACGACGTGTGGAATGTTGTATCACACTTCACGGTGGACATATCCCGTACTGGTACTTTTCTTGCTGCTGAAGGTGCCTGCTGACTTTTAGATGCATTGTTCCATTTTTCCGTATTCAGCATCAAATGAACATTTTTTTCTTTCAGATGTTTCACAGCTTTTGAACTTTCCAGAAAAATAAATATTCTTTATTCTAATGTCTGAACAGTGTGGCAACTATATTTTATCCTATTAGGCCTCATGTTTCTCGCTTAATGTTATGCTACTTTGTAATTTGTGATCCATCCTTAGCAATTGTCAAAAAGTGTATATATTCACTACTGGCCATTAAAATTGCTACACCAGGAAAGCGGCACACCACACACGTGAAATTTGTATGACAGGCAGAACTTGCTGTGATATGCAAATGATTAGATTTTCAGCTCATTCATACAAAGCAGGCGACAGTAGTGACATCTACAATGTGTATAAAACCAGAGATTTGACAGCAGTTTTCTCATACTCAATTTCCGTTTCAACGTTGTTTTCGGCAAAGAAAGTTGTTGTAATGCCTCGTTTAAGAAGAAGAAATGCCTATCAGCATACGTCTGACTTTGATCGAGGAAGGATAATAGCCTACCGGGATTGCGGTTTATCGTAGCGCAATATTGCTGCTCGCGTCGGTCGAGACCCCATGACTTTTAGCAGAATATGGAATCGATGGGTTCAGAACAATCATACGGAACGTCATGCAGGATCTCAGCGACCCCCATCACTAACAGCAGAGAAGACAGACATCTTATCCGCATGGTCACAAGGGATCATACAGTCACGTCACGAACCCTGAGTCGAGAAATGGAGTCATTTGCAAAGCAACAAGTTTCTGCTCGAACAGTTCGACGACGTTTGCAGCAGCATGGATTGTCTGCATGGCTTCGCCTACCATTGACGCTGCGTCACAGGCAGGAGCGCCTTCAATGGTGTGATCAGCGACGAACCTGGACGCGGGAATGGCATCACGTCATCTTTAGAGATGAATCTCGGTTCTGTATACAAGACCATGGTGGCCGCATCCGTGTTTGGAGGCATCGTGGAGAACGCGCATTGCCAGCTTGCATTGGACATCGCCATACTGGCCCATCTGCTGGAGTGATGGTATGGGGTGCCATTGGATACACTTCTCGATCACCTTGTTCGAATTACCGGCACTTTGAACAGCAACCGTTACATTTCCGATGTGATAAGGCCCGTGGCTCTGCCCTATCTTCGAGGCCTTCCCAATGCTTTGTTTCAACAGGATAATGCACGACCGCATGTTGCCCGTACTGTTCTGAACTCCCTTGATACAGAACAGGTTAGACTGTTACCCTGGCCAGCACGTTCTCCTGATCTGTCACCAATTGAGAATATGCGGTCAATGGTTGCCGAGCGATTGGCACGCCATCACTCACCATCCACTACTGTCGATGAATTGTGGCATGGTGTTGAAGCTGCATGGACTGAGATCCCCGTACATGCCATACAATCTCAGTTTGACTCCATGCCTAGGCGGATAAATGCTGTTATTGCAGCCAGAGGTGGCGTCTCTGGGTACTGATTTCTCAAGATCTATACATCCTAATTTCCTGTAAATCTAATCACTTGTTCTTTCCACAATAATGTATGTGTCCAATAAATATTGTTCTGTGTCTTGCCTTCCTTCTTGGTGTAGCAATTTTAATGGCCAGTAGTGTATATATAAAGAGAGAGGCTCATTAATTTTACCTTAAAGTATGGGATAACTTTTTCATTACACAATACTTCTAAAATCATCCTAGGGAAGAAAATCCAAGCTCCGTTATTTTCTCCATAAAAAAGAGAAATGTCCTTCATTTTGAGCGAATGTCACATTTTGAATACTTTAACCATAAAGTGGTTGTTTCTTTCGTTCCATTTGAGAACGTGACTACGCAACTTTATTACGATTCTCATTGGCTTAAAATATCCGTTAGATATGACGTTAGATAACGTTTCATCAACGTCATACTTAATTAATTATGAAGTCGTATTGAAACGGCGTCGTAAATACGACTAATTTGCTGCCTGCCTTCGAATTGCATTCTTCGAACAGCAGCAAACGAGGCAAAGTTCACCATCGAATGTCTGAGAATATTGTGAAGTTCATTTTGTCAATAAAATGACTTCGTATATAAGGACGGATGCATCGGTTTCAGAAACCGTTTTCATTGGTTCAAGCCATTAATACGTTGACAATAGAACAGAAAAAAAGCAAATTGAAGAAGACAAAACAAATTCTCCACTTTATAGTTAGTTTAAATCGACAACAAGAATTAAAATTTTCAAAAATTCATGGTATAAGTATGATATTTCCCCCAAGATATTTCTTGCCAAATCTATGTTTGTTTTGATTATAGTGTTGCCAGTTTGAGTTTTCGTTGCTTTTCGGATTTTTTCGTTGCCAGATTTCGTGTTTTTCGTGTTTTAAATTATTTTTGCATCATATATATTTCTCTTTTCAGTGGCAGCAACATTTGAAGATTTTGCTTTTTTTTCCATTTGAAATATTTGTTCTACGTTCCAATTAGAAATTTTATGTATACTTTTTAATTAAATAATATTTTTTAAATCAATCAACAATCGTTTATACTATTTTTTAATCAATGAAGTAAAAAGTATTAAATCCTAATAGCCGTTGTGCATCGGACAAAATTATATTTTTTGCAGTTTCACATTTGATGATAAGAATATATATTTTAGCATTAATAGCTGACAATTTTTTTATTTGCCAAAATAACTCTGTAGTGTAAATTTAGTCACCATTTTATTTTACCATATTAAAGTTTTTAAAAATTAGTTACACTAAAATGTGAAACTAACATTGATGGATTAGAGATAAAAGAAGAAAATGGCGAAATATATATCACCACAGAACTACTTGTAACCTATTCTATTAAAATTTAATGCAGTTTCTACAACAGATGCATCAAACAAAAAATATCATCGACATGTGTGTTTGACATCCTATGAAGTAATTCCATTATTATTTACTTATTTTCTACCGGTTGTTTTGGAGAGAAACCAAACACAATATAACAGATTTTTATTTATTTTCCAATAATACTTTTTAGATTTTTTAGTTTTTATGTAATTTAAATTTTCCTAAAATGCGTATTCACGTTCTGAAAACATGCGTTGCGACGAAAATAAGTCCCAATCGTCATTAATTTAGGGGATATCCTTCTAGTTCTAATTTCATTCATTATTAGAATTCTAAATTAATAATTGCGATATTAGTAAACAATCTGTTTTAAATCTTAAGACTAATGCCTTGATTACTTTAAAATTAAAAACTTTTTTTAATTCTTAAATAAATATTAAAAATATATCATGGTTTCCGGATTATAAAAATATTCTATCACAAACTCGGAAAATATTTTAATATTTTCGTGTCATATCAGATAACTATTTTTTTATTTACATTTTGTTTTATATGTGAACTCTATTTTTAATTTTTTTTCTTTATGCTTTTATTAAAACTGTGCTCATAACTAATATAATGCATATTGATCTCCATTGTGTTTCTGTTAAAACGAAGAACTAAATTAACTGTAGAAATTCAAATTATGAATTAATGTTTGTTTCCAGTATCCAGTCTAAGATTTTTGATTTTCAGCTCTTCAAAGTGCGGAAGTGATATCGCTTTTTACATGCCTTTGTCATCCCGAAAATGAGTTCTCGTAATTTAGAATCAAGCAACAAAAAATGATTCTCATGCATAACATATGTTTTTTTTAAGTAGAACAGTGTTTAAATTGCTTGGCTACAAAAAAGTCGCAATTGTCGCCAATGTGGGGATAAATCCTATTAGTTACCTGTTCATTGATAAAAGACAGTATTTACGTGTCGCGAAAGAAGAAATTCGGAAAAATCTCAAGCCCTTACAGTGACAAATGTGCTTACAGAATTAAAATGTTTTGTTGCTTAACAGTGGCTAGGATCGAACTCGGTGCTTTTCACTTTGAATACTGGTGAGTTACACACAATGCCACTGAAAAATCCACTAATACTTAGCTGAAAATGAAAAAAAGTGTGAAAAATTATGTCATACTTAATGTCTATACTATTACCGTCATGATAATTTCTTAAAAATTTTTAAATCTCTAACAATATTGATTATTTTTACATTTTTAAAGATATTTTTTAAAACTTCATCTCAATAATAAAATATTTTTTCTATCTTATTCATTTTCAGCTTTAAATTTATTTGGATTTCTTATTTGTCTTCTAATAATTTCATGAATTTACAAAATACTAAAATTTTGTTTTATGGTTTTCATTCTCATTTTTCAATTAATTGTGCTTTCGCAGAGTTATAATTGACTCTCTGAAATAATTTTCCTGTAAATAAATGGAAACTATAACTATAACTTCTTTAGTTAAATTATTCATATTCCTAAAAAAATCTTAAAATTACCATTATTTTTATAGTGCATAAAATATAAAAGGTTTACAAAAAATTTAAAATATTCATAAAATGTGTAAAAAAAAACAATTAAATAAATAAAATACATGCCATATACTTTAAATTGGTTTTGCCTATAAAATGAAATCGTAGAAAAGTATCAATCTTCTTATATAAATTTTTTATACATCAGTGTAAATATTTTTTGACATAAAAATGATTTATAATTTATGATTTAAAAAGGAAATAGTTAAAAACATAGCATTATTTAAGACCCAAGAAATCCTTTTAATCTTCACGCTATAAGTAATTTGGTAATCGAATGAGAAACTACATATTTAATATTATAAAAACACACACACATAAAATTAAAAGAATAGACGAACAGTTGCACTGTCAATTTTTAGCCCCATAATCAAACTTTACAACCTCCCACCAGATAAAGAACTAAAAAAAAAATAAAATTATAAGTTGTATTTTATCTTTTGATTTGCAAAATCAGTAAGATTATCTGATCACGTTTACTAAATTTAATAAACTCTGATACGGACATGATAAAAAACCGGATTTAGTTTCGAAAATATTTAATTTTATAGTTATAGATATAATTAATTATCCTCTTACGTACACAACTGATCATTGCTGGAAATTTTTAATTTCCGTGAGATGAAACATATGAATTTCTTCATTCAAACCATTAATTTTTTCCTATTTATCTAAAAATAAATTCAATTAATTTACTTTTTATGAGTCGTTCAGTTCTATTTCTAATTTTCAAAGAACTGAACGAGTATTGGAATTAAGATATTTAAAAATCACGATTTTCTTACATTATTTTAAGAACCATCTACAAGTCAAAGAAAACACAGGTTCACATTATTTTAAGAACTATCTACAAGTCAAAGAAAAAAATTTCAATAAAATGACAACACTGTTTTTTAACCCAAAAATAACATTTTTTTCTAATTTAGATCACGTGAGAGGCTATAACCTAAACATGTTTCAAGCCATTTATAATGTTGAGTTGATTCAATTGAATGCCCATGGTTTGCAATGCACGAAATTGCAGCAATATATTTATATGCTTACTCTGAGATGTATTTCAGTACTTACAACTCTATTCACAAGCAAGCTAAAACAATAAAAAATTATTACGAAATTTTTTTTTAATTTTCAATGCAATTTTAATTTATAAAGCGTATACAATGAAAATTTGAAAACTCTATTATCCCACACTCTTTCTTTCAGAAATTATGTATTTCTTAATTCACACACTTATGGGAGATCATGTAATGTGTAATAATAACAAAAAACTCTATAAATACGTTAATACAGAAAAAATGACATGAATCCGTTGTCTTTACTTGGGAAGTAGAACACTCCACGTATTTCTTTATTTTATAATATATTTACTACTAATTTTGTAATTGTAATTAATAATCCGCATCCGTGTTTTTGGAGCTCCAAACTTGATATTTAATTTCCAGTAAAAAAACTAGGGAAAATTATAAATAAATATGAAAAAAAAATTTATTTATTAGTAATGGTTTATTTTATTCTTGATTTATATCGAATGAAGAAACAAGAAAAAAACAAAATAACAGTAAAATTCATGATTTAGTAAAAGTGATTATGACATGGTGTTGTTATTTCAATTAGTTTTGTTTGTCTTCCAGGCATGAAACTTCATTTTTCGTATTATACTTCGTCGGTTTTTGTTAGTGGCTTTAAATGTGCTTCAGATCTTAGGAATTCCTTAATTATCCATATATTTAACAGTGTTTTATTGAACAACAATAAAACGCAATTAATTTATTTTGGTATAAGTATGTGTATCTCCACAAGGGATTTCTCGCCAAATCTAGTATATTTTGTTTTGATTATAATGTTGTCAATTTGTGTTGTTGCTCCATTTCGGAATTTGTTTGTTAAGTTTGCTCTTTTTCTCATGTTTTATGCTGTATTTGCGTCCTATATATGATATTTTTTAAGTGACAACAATGAATTTTTTGTTCAGAGTTTCAATTGGGCGGATTTAGAGAAATTTTCCTTTCCAAAATCATGCTTTTAGCTTAACGATGAAGAAAGTGGCAAAGTCGCTAATTGGGGGATATATCCTACTAGTTCCATTATTTAATAATTTTATGACATAAGAAGAGAATCGATGCAAATATTTTTAATAATATTTTTGCTTTTTCAAATAGACTTTAAGCTATTTTCAATTTACAGACATTCGCTAAACAGAAGATATTTGGTTAAGCTATTTCCTTACGTAAAACTAATTAGATATGCCATACAATACGCAGTTCTGCTCTTCCAATATAAATCTCTTAACATATCCTATATCAGTCTCTTATAAGAGTGATATAAGTCTTTTTCTTCTTTTTACCTAAATACATATATACGAAATGTGTATTCCATGATTTCAAATTTTCCATATTCTAATTTCCCCACAGACCCCTCAAATTATTAGTGTAATAATCTTTTTTTAATAATAGCATAAGCTTCACGTTTTCCTACTTTTTAGTGGCATATTTTTGGTCTATAAGTTAATATGTCTTTAACTACTTCAATTTAAGTTTAATTTTAAAAGCGCATCCTTCGCTTCATCTTTCTCCCCTACAGAATGAAATTTTTCAGATGGTCTAAAATTTTAAATAAATCAATTTACACTTTTATTCTCCTTACATATTTCTAGCTTTATCAACCAATGACTGTTGTCAGCGTCTTTAAATTCCAAGTTGTAGGTCCAGGGTTCGAATCTTAGTTCGGACATGGATGTTCCTTTCTCTCTCTCTCTCTTTCTCTGTTTTTGCGTGCGGAGCAAAGTCGGCATACATACTGGGTGCCCCACTGTATAAGATGCTATCACTATGAATGTGTGTGTGTGTTAGTTATTATGGAAGGAATTATATTAAAAACAAATCAACAAGGATTAATTGAGAGAACTTTTTTTCTTACTTCAATCATTCATATCATTTTTATCTGTTTTGAATTTTTATGCAAATGTTCATGAAGAAATGTCATTTTTCCGAAAGAGAAGGATAGAAAACTTGTTAAATGATATGATATTTTCCGGAAATCCGATTAAAGTTTCCTAAGCCTTTAATTAATATATTTGCCAATACCGAAATATTTTTATTCATTGCTGTGGACCAGCATCGGGTTAATTTTCAATCCACCTGCTCAGCAACGAGGTGATTGGCCCACATTTCAAATGCTTTTTCACTGAGACGGACACTTCAATCTGAAACAAAGTTGCTGTAATGATAGGGGTGGAAATATTATGTGCAGTTATATCCAAAATTCTCCTGCTTTTTTGTATACACCAACAGATACTGATTTGTCTTTTCCCACACACTTCTACAACTCATCCGTTTGAAAGAATTGCTCTTCAACCTTTGGAAGTTATCACTATGCTAGGGGTCAAAAGAAGGACGAGAATAATATATTCATTTTATATATTAAATTCATATAATTAAATTCATTTTATATTGTTATTTCTGTGCCATCATTATGCACAGTTAATTTGATGACCACAACTCAGAAAATTTATTACATAGGGCTCGTTCTTTAGAAATGAGGAAAATTTTGATAGTAATTATATTTATACGTAAATATTTAAATTTAATAACTTTTTATGATATTATGTTATTATAATGTTACTTATATTACTTTATAGCTATTATTATCATTTTTAAATGTAAAATTATTTTCATGAAATGCACATTTAAATATATGTCAATATTTTATTTTATAAAACTAGAATATTTTCATTTAATTTAAAAAAACAATATCTAAAGTTATCCTTTTTATATTACTTAAAATTATTGCAAATAGTAATATAAGGTTACTATTAGAAATACCAAAAAAATGTAATAGTTTATAATTTAATTACACTATTTTGCTAAGTTATTACTTTGCCAAGTTTAATGAAAATAGGCATAAATGTATTGTACGCGATCAGATGTAACAGCATACATAATATATATGGGTTCAGTGTAAAATCGGGTACCCCTACGTTTGGCGACACATTTCGGAGATAAAATTTAATTTCTAGTTATCTTAAAAACCCTCTTTTTAAATAGTGAGTGGCTGTCATCTTGTTATCTACTTATTGGCTCTTATTTTGAAGAGAAAAAATAGTCAAAAAAATCAAGTGGTACCCGGTATTAAACTATTAGCAATATGTATTTCTTTAAGTAACAAAAGAAAGCTTTTACTTTTTAAGAGTAACTTCCCAGATCTTAAAAGTGAATTATTCATGAGAAATTAGCCTGCTCTGAAAAATATTAACTTGTAAAATAATCAAGCATTTCGAACAAGTATGAACATTAAAAGGGAAAAAATGCTAGTTCTCAGGAATTATATTTCAGATGAAATTAACAAACAATTAACTTTTATTATTTTTCTATTAATTTACAAGTCAGAACAATAAACAACATTTATGTTTGAAGATAAGTGTATTTTGAAAGTTATATGTTTGTTATACATTTAAAAACCTTTTCTATGTTTCAATAGGAGGACAGTTATTAAAAAAAAACTAACGTTAAAACAGCAAAATTCATTTGAAATAGTTATCTCATAAAATTACGGTTATCATGGAAAATTTTTATTTTATGTAAAGTTAATTCAGAAGTACATTCCTCGGTTTCAGATCTTTTCAAATCTGTTCAATAAAAAATAATTAAAGGAATATAAATGATTAATTTGAATACTTACAAATGTTTAGAAAATTCATTCGTTATAATTGAATTTTCTACTGTATAGGTTACACTAAAAATGTTTAAGTAAATGTAGTTGAGAAAAATATAACAACAATTCTATTCTGTAACACAAAAGTATTTTATGTATTTCTATATACTTTTAATATATACTTTTTGCGCTGAATAACTAATCCTGCAGGCACTTGTTGCTTTTGAATGAATTCATAATAAGTCCACAGCTAGGCAAACATCTATTATCTCATTACGGTTGTATTCACTTCAATTTTGTAAAATAGCTAAATTATCCATTTTTCCCCTTGTTGGAAGTTCCTTTTTACACATCATTCTACCGTAAGATTGCATCCCATAATATTCCATATTTCTCCCTTTCCCAAAGTAGTCTGCCCTAGCGCAGGACTTGTGGAAAACAGGTTCCAGGGAGAAGATCGAATACATACGGAAGTGGGAGATGGTAGAGGCTGTTCGGGTGGAATGTATAATACTTAAGATTGACTGAATATTATGGAGCAGCTGATTCAAATATCAAAGTCTTAGAAGCCCAGCAAAACAAAATACTTAGACTAATTACTAACTCAGAGTTTCACTTTAGAAACCAGCAAATAAGAGAGAACTTGGGAATCCTGCCCCTAGTCCGCTACCTTAAATTTCTTGCATTTAATTTCTACCATAAAATATATACAATCAACAATAGTGAGATTCAGGGTTTTGAACTTTACAGTCCTTATGACCTAATGCATTTCCACAGGCCCAGAGCAGTGTTGAGAGTAAAACCTCTCACCAATATCTCCATTTATTCAAATAATTCCAAACGGAAAAGAAAGAAGAAAAAGAATTAATGGAAATCATATCTCTACCTAAATGAAATCCTGTGAGAAACCAAATTGTAAATAAATTGTGTGCATCCTGTAAATATCTCAATTTTATTTAATCTTAAACAAATATGGAAAAAAATTTTTTTTTTCTTCTTGTCTTCCGTTGTAAGTATTCTAACGGAACCTTGTGTTTATCAAGAATTATTGTCATCAACCTGTGCTTTTTTTTTGTAACACCTTTCTAAATATTTTAACGAAATTTGTGTGTTTCAAAGAATTATTGTAATCATCCTGTGCATTCTCCTTATATTTTCCTTTGTAAATAATTTTATAGGAATTTTATGTGTACCAAGAATTAATGTCATCATCTAAGTGTTTATTACTAGGATTACTCAATTACATTGTCAAAAAACACAAGTCATGCAGAGGTCATCCAGTGGGAGCACTTACCTCAATATCTTTGTATTATTCATTATTATATCTTTATTTCTGATTTGTTAATCACCAGGCCAAGACTATCCAAGGACTCTAATTCATTAGTAAACGAGGTACATGGCAGGAAGGCTACAGACCTCCCTCTCTCTCTCAATCCTACACAAAAAAATGCTGGGTGAGAGTCTAACTCCAGAAAAGACTTCGTTATTCAAGTCTGACGCTGTAGAGGATTCTAGAGACTGCAAATCACAAAGTTGAAGTTATCCAATCCTAAGAGCTCTCAGACTGGAGAAGCTGGTGTATACTCTTATAATACGAGTCCAGATTATGAAAGACAAGCTGAAGAAATGAACTTACAGGTTTTCCAAATCCTCAAAATAGACTGGACTAATAATAGAACTTACTTCCCTAAGTTGATGTTTCTTAAATATAAGTTATTTTCCAGCCAATATGATTATGTTTTTAAGTGTGGCACCATCTATTTTATTATTTAAATTAATTAGTGTTAATTATGAGTGCCATAAGCACTTTAGCATGCTGTTAGTAATACTTACATATTTGAAACAACATCTGTAAGCAAATTTTGTATGTATCTAAATGCACTCGTAATTTCATGATTTTGTAATTTTTTAATGAAGTAATTTTTTAATTACCATAACACAAGGCCAGTTTCTGCATCTATTTTACGGTTTGAATCTGGGGAGAAAATAATAATGAATACACAACGCAATGTTAAAAAAATAATATATATCAATCCAAAATATTACATGATACTTCCAATTGGGTATGTCCACATTCCAGATGGCCGATAATACTACCACATAAAACATCATCCAAATGTTTCCTTTGTGTCATAACTATGCAGTTATTTCACTGAAAGTCTTTTAAAGCGCTTGTGAACAATTTTACTTCTTTGCAATCATTTCTTATATACCGCTCTCTAACACTCTCGTCATTGTAATGTACTATCGGCGCCATCTAGTGGTTTCTTGTAACTTGAATATTATTCTTCAAGATGTGTGTGATAATTCTACATGATAAATTTATATTTTGGAGTTCAATTTCTGTGTGATTCTGAAATATCTTTAATTATGGACATGAGTGTAAATTAAAATTTCAATAAAATAAAATCGATAAAAACTAATTTTATTTTCTAAAATCTAAAAATAAAATAAAATCGATAAAAATGAATCTTACTGGAAGTTAGGAATTGATATGGAATAAGTTTTTTTATCATACTTACAAGAAAATTGGAAATGTTCAATCCCTCTAGAAAATATATAAACCTTATGACACTCAAATAGAAATACAACGAACTTTGACAGAAAAGCTAACAGAGTGAGCAAAAATTAAAAACCCTTTGTTTTTATTTAATATAGTTGGATTTTTATCAACTTTAGTAAGTACATGACTAAAATATAATGAAACTATTTTATTAAACTTGAAATCAACAAAAAATAATAAACAGTGATTCAAATTCCAACTACTAAGAAGTGTAGCACTGCATAAGGTACCATAAAGTATGTTTTTGAATTAAATATAAATTGTTGTGTTCTGGCCCATTTTATAATTTTGGTATTGTTTTTGTGCTGTGCTCAGTTATTATAAATTTTGAAATAAAATATTTTCAGAACGACATATACACAGCCTGAAATGCTTATATAAGATGGGTAAAAAAACTTTGGCGCCAAAATTTTGTAATTTTCCTTGAAATAAATAATTTTCAAATCGATTTGAGTTTTTTAATTTTGATAATGGTTAAAATGAATGAAAATGATACAAAATTAATTTTACACGTATAGAAAAAAATAGTAAACTCATAAACAGTAAAAATTGTTTCTTGAAAATGTGTTTTTTATTTTATTACGAAGTGCTTATAAAAATATTGTTCAAGCGCACTTGAATTTAGGAGCAGCAGACAGAAAATAAGAATACTTCTTAAAATTAACACCATCATAAGGATTAAAAAGAATATTAAATAGCACTTTAATATTTTTTGATTGAATTTTGAATTTTTCTGCAAAAGAGGTTATATTTACGTGTAAAAAATTACAACTTGTACCAAGTTATTCCCTTATGTACCCTAGTATATATCTGATAAAATTTTAAAAATGAGTTTAAATACTTTATTTTATAACATAAAATCTAAATACATTCTATAGTAGAATTTATTTGTAGAAAAAACTAAACATAGATTTATTTAAAATTCATTATTTAACAACAAAGATGTTTAAACGAAAAACACATAAAAAGAATAACATTAAATTGTCGAATAAAACTCTATAATAGCATTCGAAATCAAAACTAGTGAGTGTTCTTTATAAAGATGACGCCGAATAATTTTTTTATCATCTTGTTTTGCATAAGCAGTAAAATAAGTCTTGCAACTGAACTCTCGTTTAACAAAAAACATTTAGATCATCGAACAAATGATCACATATTTGGCACATAGTTTACTTTTGTTAGCGAAAAATGATGTTGTCTAGCGCCATTTTTTCTTTTGTTGATTTAATTTTACACAGTACCTTTAACATTATCTTCGCTTTAGTGTTACCAGTCTTTAATAACAGTAGATGCCTTAAGGATTATTTATAAAGTCATATGTTTGTTTTATTCCACTGCGCCCAAATTCAGTAGGCACGCCTTTTATTTTCTAAAGGTGATTGCAAAACATAATTATTGAAATTCTCTTTTTGAGGATTTGACTTTATTGGCTTCCATGATTTTATCTTTTCTAAAATAAACTAAAATTTAAAAATTTAAATCTTCCTTACCGATTTAAACTAACCATAAAGTATATGTTTTACCTTGTCTTTTCCCTTTTCTTCTCAAGGTGTTAATGTTTGAATCCATGGAAAACTGCTTCTCAAACTGATGCTTTCATATAAGAAATAGTTTTTTTTATTAACAAAATGAACTTCGACGTTATTCTTAGATATGTCAGTGGGGAACTTCGCCTTGTTTGCTATCACTCGAAGAATGCGATTTTAAGGTATTCTGCAAATTCATCATCAAATGGGATATACGACGACCTCTCAAATAGATGTAACGTAGATGAAACATTACATGATATCATGGATATTTTATAAACTAACGAAATTGTAATAAAGTGATGTTGCCATAATCTCAAGTGGAACGAAAGAAATAACCTCTTTATGGTTAATAAGCTTTATACAATAGAATGTAAAAAATTAGAATTCTGATTAACGCTTACGGTTATCAGAAATTAAATAAATAAAAAATTAAGATGTCTTTATGTGAACCACAGAAAAACATGGGAATCAAAAATGAAATATTAGGCCAAAGAAATTTGAAACTTTAATATTTGTTTTAAAACCCAAAAGTTTCCATTTAACTTAGAAATTTTAAAGAAGTTTATTTCAAACATGGATTTTCATATAATTTTTTATTATTTATAATAACATGCAAATTTATAAACATTCTAATACTAAACTCAATGTATACATGCATGTATTAAAGTTTATAGTAATTTGTTAAAGAACAAATTCCTTTTGAAGAAAAAAACTATTATCCAAATTGTGATAAAAAACATTTATATGTTTATTTTGTACAAATAACTATCACAAGTTTTTCAATGATGAATGAATACCAATACATCTCTCTTGAGATAAAGATTTAATTTGTATGATTCTGTGGTGTTTTTTCATTATTGATATTCTTGACAAGTATTTCGATCACTTTGTAAGCATTTGTACTCAACAGAACATATTAAAATGGAGAGATCTAAAATTAAATGCAATGAATTACATGAATCACATGCTCCCACACTTTTTATACATCAGGAACAATTAAATGAATGACTTTTTTCACTAAGACTCTAGCATTTTGTTCTATAATATGCAAAAGCAACATAACTGTAATACAAATAATTTCGAGTTCACTTTGAAACATCAATTTAACTTTGAAATAATGGTCCATGGTAGCCTAGTGGTTAAGCCTTCTGGAAGGGTGGGGTTCGATTCCCAATGCCGCCATGGTCCACCGAGTACATGTGATATACGAGCTTGTTAAATCTGCGTAATCGAAAGTCCTGTGGTCGGTCTTCAAACAGTTACAATGTGTGTAATGGTGATTTCGTGTGTGTAATGGTGATTCGATGTGTGTAATGGTGTAGAGATGATTTCCTCTCCCTCCAGATCAAATTTTAGGGGAATTCTCTGGTGGTGCCATCTATCGGAGGAGTCTTAGAGCAAAGTCATACTTTCACCATCGTGGCGCTCTGGTTAAGCGAAAGGCGCCCCCTACTGATTTGAATTCGCATAACCAACGGCAAATCGAGCTTAGCTTTTCCAAGTATCATTAATAACAACCAGAATTATTGGAAACAATTCTTTAATTGGATCTTTCTTAGTTTTCTCTATTTTTCCTTGTTTCGTAATATATTGGAATTTTTTTAACACTGATCCCTAATAAAATCCTGAAATACATAAAAGTGCATTTTAAAATTTCATTCATCCCCAAGTTGGAATTCTGTACCAAAAGTTGATTCAAGGATTTATTTTATCAATAGGCTTAAGAATTTTATTAACTTACAAAATTTTATAAAAAAAACCCACAAATTCTCAAAAAATGAAAAAATAAAACAAAATATTTTATTAAAATATATAACAACACACACTTTGTGTTTTAACTCATGCATAAAGACAAATACCCTGAAGTTAGTTACCCAACAATTACCGCATGATAATTGCGAATTGAATATTTCATAAAATGTGTCTTTCAATTCATACTATTACAACAGTAAAACAGTTTATTTTTATTATAGTATACGACAAAACAAATATAGACTTTGGTGAAAAAAGAAAATACTACAAAAATATTTTTGAGGCTTACCATGATGTTTTGAGACAGTGGCAAAGGGATGGCATTATAGAATCTATAACAGAAAATGAAATTTCAAAACCCGGCCATTACCTTCCTCATAGGCCAGTCATTAAACCATCAAGTACTACAACTAAAGTTCGTCCCGTATTTGATGCTTCCTTCAAACGATCAGGTTACGCATCTTTGAATGAATGCTTAAGTGTTGGACCAAGTCTTTCAGAGCAGATTTACCCCCTCCTTTTAAGGTTTCTTACTGGAGCAATAGGAGTTATAGCTGATATAAAACAAGCTTTCTTACAGTTGAGTGTCCGACCTGAGGATCGTGATTATTTGAGATTCTTGTGGTGGAATATTGAGGATAGATCAAAATTACAGTTCTTCAGACATTGTCGAGTTGTCTTCGGACTAACTTCGAGTCCATTTCTCTTGAATGCCAGCATTCGTCACCATCTTTGTTCACCTGAGTACCAAATATAATCTCTTCAGACGACAGTGGATAAACTTAATCATGGTTTCTATGTTGACAATTTAACAATCAGTGTTGAAAGCCAAGAAGAATTAGAACAATTCAAGAAACAAGCTATGGAAATAATGAATGCAGCATCTTTTGAATTAAGATGTTGGGCTCGCACTGGAATTGAAGATCAGGAAAGTCAAAGCGTTCTTGGCATTAAGTGGGATATAGAAACTGATGAGCTATATTGCATTAATCATCAAATTGACACTGGATGCAATGAAATTGTTTCAAAGAGAAAACTACTTTCTAAAGTTAATAGTATTTATGATCCTATTGGTTTCACTTCACCTGCGACACTCTTACCAAAGCTTCTACTCCAAAAAGCCTGGTGCAATAAATTAGATTGGGATGATGAATTACCATCAGATATGCTATTAAGCTATCGGCGTTGGGCTAGACATTTAGATCTCATTGATAAATGTAGAATTCCTCGTAGAATACTGATTGGAAGTGTAGAAAATGCTACCATGCACATATTTACAGATGCTTCTGCATATGGGTATGCTTGCTGTGCTTTCCTGCGATGTGAATTGGACCAGGAAGTGAGAGTCTCGTTGGTTTCAGCAAAAACTAGAGTAGCTCCCGTTAAGAGGCCTACAATTCCACGTCTTGAGCTTTTAGGAGCTGCCATTGGAGCTAGAATTGCATCGACAATATTAGAAGCTTTGAACTTGCCTTTGAAGACCTATTTTTGGACCGATTCAATGATAGTCTTAGCATGGATTAATAACTCAGAACCCTGGAATACATTTGTGGGTAACAGGATTAAAGAAATACGAAAACTGACAAATGTAGAAGATTGGCGATTTGTCCCTAAAAATATAAATCCAGCAGATTTACCTTCACGCTCGTGTAATTGGTCTGAACTTTTACTGAGTCGATGGTGGGAGGGTCCAAAATGGCTTTATGAAGGCCCAGACGCTTGGCCATACAAAGAAATAATCCTACCTGAATAGGCAATGGTAGAACGTCGAAAAACTGTTGTCGTGAACCTGAACGCAGAACCCAAAGAAAATTTTGGAGAAAGATTTTTATACTTTTCCAGTTATCCCAGGATCATTCGCATGACTGCTTGGATATTGAGATTTTGCCAGAATATCAGAGTAAATTCCAACAAATTGACAAAGGAACTGTCGTACGAAGAAATTGAAAGAGCCGAAGAAGCTCTGATACGAATAATCCAATCAGAATGGCCATCAGATAAACGGGAAAAGTTTACCCAAACAATTCAGTTTTACGAAGAAAATAACGTATTGAAGGTTCGATCAAGACTAATTCTTGGACAAGATCCAGAGGACTTTGTTACACCCATTGTTCTACCAGATCATTAAATTGTGAGGAGACTCATTGATTATACTCATAAAGAACTTCATCATGCTGGAGTACAAATTACCTTGTCTCATCTACGTGAACGATTTTGGATTCCTCGGGGCCGAAGGATTGTTAAAGAAGTATTGCAAAGGTGTGTAATATGTAAGAAGCATACATCAAAGCCTGTAGTGCCAATTGTTTCTGCTCCACTTCCTATTGATAGAATCAATCGCGTTGCTGCGTTTGAAGTGACCGGAGTTGATGTAGCAGCCCTATTTTCTTGAAAAGAGGTGAGAAAGCTTGGATCGTGATTTTCACATGTGCAGTTTACCGTGCTATACACTTAGAATTAGTGGCCTCTTTATCCACCGAAGCATTTATGCAAGCTATGCGGCGAATTTTGCTAGGAGAGGACGTAGTTCTGTCATGTACTCAGATAACGGAACTAATTTTTTGGGAACGTCCAGAGCTCTCAACACTATTAAATGGGAGGAAATTATTGCTGAGTGTGCTATTCAAAAGATCAAATGGCATTTTAATCCACCAGCTGCGCCATGGTATGGAGGTTGGTGGGAGAGAATGATAAGCATCGTTAAACAGCTTTTGAGGAAAGTATTAGGACGGACTTGTGTAACGTACGAAGAAATGGTTACCTTACTTTGCGAATGTGAAAGTATAGTCAATGGACATCCACTTACATACCTTTATGATGATCCAAATGAGTTGAGGGCTATCAAACCTTCAGACTTTTCAGTTCCCTTTATACAAGATATAAAGGGAAATGAAACTGTCGACTTGGACATTGTAGACGCAAAACATCTGCGTAAACGCGTTCGTTACTTACAAATCTTACGCTGTTAGAATGCTGAAAGAAATAAAAGGTTACCATCGAAAAGACGTAACCTGTCCCTGGAGATGTGGTTCTCATTGGTTCAGACAATGCAAAACGTTTAAACTGGCCTTTGGGACGTGCTATTGAGCTGTTTAAAGGCAAAGATAACATCGAGTGAGTCGCTAAATTACGTACAGCCAATGGAGAAATCAATCGACCGATACAAAGAATCTATCCCTTAGAAATGAGTCCGACTGAAATATCAGAAGTCCTACCTGAAAATATAGAAAATGACATTTATATTACTGGTGATAACAACCGTGGGTCCACTAATTCGAATAAGACGTCTTCACATGCTGATGAGCATCGGGAAGAACAATCAAGGACTATTAAAAATACCCACTTTGGTCGAAGAGTTGTTCCTGTGAAACGATTGGACTTGTGAACTATTCTAATGACTAATTTTCTGTGTGTTAAGAATAACATTTTCTTTTCGTTATTATTTTTTGTAAGTGACGTTTTGTATTGCAATGTAAATGTCTATACGCAATACAAAAGGTGGGAGAATGTTGCCACTGTCATTGTATTATCAAAACTTCCTGTTAGTGTTTCATGTGCTTGTATTTCTATTAATTATAATTTTGGGTTTGGCAACTTCTTCATTCTTTTTACTATTTCAGTTTCGATTACGGGTTTAAAAACATGTTACGTTTTCTGGCTATGTCTGCCGTTCTAAATATTCCTTGTAAATAGTTATTTGTATTTGTGCAGTGAAATTCAATGTTGTGCTTTAAATAAAGGATTAAAACTTTAAAAAGTATTACGATTTGTGACAACTATCATCCATAGCAACCACAAAATGAAAGGAAGCAAAATGTGGAAAATTAGAATAGGTGCGGGATATAGTAAGAAGAAGTATGCGTATGCAAATTTTTTTTCCACGTCTGTTCATCACGTGATAGCGTTCATTAGAGCTTTAAGGTTTTGACGAGTGTGGACGTTGTTGTTTCAAGTCAAAGTTTTACAGGAAAGATTTAATAAACGAACTTGAAATTTTTGGCATATCTTTTCGACATCACTAAGATGATTTTATGCGTGGCAAAATTATTGGAAAGATCGAAGAAAGGCGAAAAATAACAGATGTATAGCAATAAAATGCTTCGTAATGTGACATAATTGCATCTATTTTAACCGAAATATTTTTATGACTGTTACCACTCATAAAAACTTTTTTCAATATACAATTTAAAAGAATGACATCATCAACAATTATAATTTCGTTTTCTATTTGCATTACATAATACCATTTACATTAAATAATAAGATTTTCAGTTTACATAAAAATTGCCACATAATTTAAATAAATTAGTGAGTTTTCTTCTTATATTTTATTAGTTTTAGAATCTGCTTTCATCATCTTTTTAAATTAAATATCATATTTTTATGTTTTATCTGAAAGATTAAATTTATAGAAAATTTTTGACCAATTTTATCTATTATATATTATTTTGCCGAAATAGAATTAATTGATAAATGTTGTTTGGTGTTACATTCTGACATCTCCTGCTGCAATTATGTTTTTTTTATTTTTTTTAAATTTTTTATTAAAATTTTATACATACTTGTAATTTTGTATATTAATGAGTCCTTTTCATTTTTTGTTTAAGTCGGACTTAAAACGACATCTCCCTCACGATGTAACGTAGATTAAAACGTTGTCTAACGTCATATATATTTTGAACCAATGAGAGTTGTAATAAAGTGGCGTAATCAATATTTCAAATGGAACGCAACAAACTGTCATTTTATGGCTAATAACGTAATACGTGTTTGTTTATGGTGTATAAAAAAACATGGCCAATGTCGACTAATTTTCTCTCGTTTTTAAGACTTTCCGGAAGTGATTAATAGCATTGTTGTTGTAAAAATACCTAATCATACTGATAACAGCTTGGTTTGGTCTATGACAATTGCTCTGACATCCTCCCACTTTTTCAAAGAATGAACGAGGGTGCACAAATAAAATCAAAACTGAAACTGATGGTCTAATTTGGCTATAACTATTTTACTGAAAACTATTTCCAGTATAGAACTTTGAAGTTTAATAGGAAAGCAATATCATTCAAGAGAGATGAAAAACGATTATTGGTCCTTTGGGTTTGACAATCCTGCACGTCATCATAATCCGAGAGCCGAAAAGTGTTCGTAAGAATTCGTTTTAGGTCGTTATCCGAATATGTGTTCGTTGCCCGAACACAAAATTCTTCCGTGCAAGTGTTCGTTATCCGATTTGTTCGGCTTCCGAACTGTTCGTTAACCGATCACCCACTGTATATATCTGCTATAACACTTTTTTTCTAAAATATACTACTCCAATTTTAATAGTAAAAGCAAGAGTTGTTTTCAAAATTGATAAATTTTAATATTAGTTAATATTTTAAGTCAAAAAACTATTCAATGAAACATTAATTAACCTCTTAAACATTTCGTGTTTATCTGATTTTTTTTAAATTTTTATAAAGCTTAATCATCTAATCTTTTTTTTTTCATGCTTTTTTGTCCAGGTTCCCGAACATATTTAATTTTTTTAACTTGTTTGTACGCTTTGAGACTGAAAATATAATATCTAAGCTAATTCAATTTCTATATTTCCCAATAATCGATATATCGAAATAATCTCTCAATAAATCATAGAGCAACAATAAAGCATTTCTTGAGACACATTAATATATATATATATATATATATATATATATATATATATATGAATAACTTTTTTCCATTTAACTTTCTTTTGTCACTATTTATAAGAACAGCATATTAAATAGTTTCCCAATAATCTTTTCAAAATTTCAAATATAGTAGTTTACTCATTGACTGAAGAACAAAAAATATATTTTATCATTTGTCAAATTTAAAAGCATTCGTTATATTTAACTTAAAGAACTGTAAATGAATTTTAATATAGCTTAAAGTAACAAAAACAACCAATTCCTGAGTAAAACTAATCTATCGGCAAATACTTTTCTTAAATGAAAATAAAAATTTTCTTTATAATAATGAAAATAGCTTAAGAAATAAAATATTAATTGATTAACGTAAAAAGTATCTTCGTTAATATATGGACATACAAATCGAATTATTGGCTTTCATCTGTGTCAATCGCTTATGGCGATAAATTAGTTAATTTGTCGCAAAAAACAAAAACAATAAAAAAACGATAACGATAAATTAGTAATAAAAAAATGTTTATATAAAAAGTACATTCATGAAATTTTTTAGTTTCGAAGCGTTAAAATTTAGTTTAATATCCCGCTAAATAAAATTATTCTGAGCATCCTTAAACATGAAGTTATTGATTCCTTTTTATGTGGCGGCTTTAAGTTTTAAGCAAGTTTTTTGCTCGGGTTTACTCAATTTAATAAGCGCTGTTCTGGACACATTCCGAAATACGGTGAGAACATTTCATTCATTTCAAAAGTATAATTTTGGTTTTAAATACTTTTATTCACAGTTTCTTATTTATTAATTACAACAAGAAGATTTAGCTTTTACTTCTACTTTGATTTATCAGCTATTTGTTAAGAAATTCCGCGTAACATTTTGTAAGAAATCAGAATGAAACTATTTTAATAGCATTGTTTTCGTAACAATTAAATACATTCGAATAAATTTGTTAATATATCTCTTATAATTTATTTTCCACACTTGTTGGAGGATAGAATCCTTTTATTACTTCAGAGCCTTCTCGCTTTAAATATGACAATGCTTCATACAAAGACTTTGCTTCGTATTGTCTAACTACTTTTACTAAAATATTTTCTATTCCAAATACAGGAAATTATGAATAAAATTTATGAAACTTTAAGCATATACTTTATTTTTTAAAGTATGTATTTAATGTTTTTTGACTATTTAAGCTTCTAAGTTATTTAAATGAAGCATAAATAAAAAGAGTTTTGATTGAATACTTTTTAGTATTTTATAATACGTGCAATCTGACTAATAATATGCACAATAGTATAATGATCAATGTTACCATATCAACATAATTCAACATATTTTATATAAGTCTTCAACGAAAACTGTTTATAAAAGAGGGGAAAAATAAACAAAATGAAAGATCAGAAACACACGTGTTATCGAACTTACATAAAAATAACTGGAAAATAATGGAAATTAAATCTGATCAAAATATTATTTTATTTTCCACAAAGGATATTTTTCCTTTGCAAACAACAATGTAAATAAGGATTTTTTATTTTTATGGTGTTTTTGTTTTATTTCTTTGATAAAACGCAGTATAAAATTAGCAACTTTCTTATATAAATTTGACTTAATTTTGGATATGAGTAATCGATAAGTAGGTTTTTTGCAGGAAAGAAAAGTTACAATCTTTTGAGATGGACAATTTTTCTTTAATTCTATTTTTCAAAAGGGTTTTTAAAGAGTTAGTGATTTTTTAATTAAAATTAAGTCAACATCATTTAAAATGTTCTACTTAAAAAATAAAAATTTAATAATTACCATAAATTTATAAAATAAAAATGTGTGTGAGTTATAAATTTCCAAAAATAACCTTTAAGCTGCAACTATTATTTTCAATTTATGTACACTTAAAACAGGCTAGGATTTTTATTATAAATTTAATAATAAATATAAGGCCTTATTAATATTCTGATATAAACTCAGTATAAAGATATATACGTTATAGGATACAATCATTGTTCTGAAACTCTTCTCGTAACCAGTAAAAAGGGTTATGATTTTTCTCCTTTTTAAATTGCTATATGTATAACCACTAAAAGTAAAGAAAAAATATATTCAGCATTGGATATTTACTACTTTCTGTATTTCCATAAGATACATTTTAAAAAAACTACGAATTTATTTCTTTCGATTTTTTAAAAAGCATTTATTTTTCTCTCTGACAAGAATGTATTTTTGGTTTCTCCAAGATGCCGCAGATCAAACATTAGTGGGTGAATATTGTCAATATTTAAGAATGTGATAACTTCGTAATTAACTCTAAAACTCGAAATTAATTAAACTCGAAATTTCCAAGTGTTTCATTCGTCACTGATTTGCATTCAGATAAGCTACGTGCACACAAGATATTATTTTATAGTACAAAATAGCATTAAAATTAAGAATCTTAAATAGGAATACTAGTTATAGTTATAAATAAATAGTATCCTAATTTCTCAAATTAAATTTTCTTTACAAAAGCTATTTACAGTTTTTTATTTGAAACCATGTTTCTTTGCAAAACCTAACCCGGCTTGGCTTGCTAAACTTTAATAATTCCTTAATCAAATAATATCAAAATATATATTTTTATTAAGCAAAATTATTTTAGTTTAATTTGATAGATGGTTTCATATTTCAATAGTGTGTGTTATGACTAATGATTAAATCTTGTCATTCTTATAGAGAAATTTTGGCTTTAAAATCCTATCTTTTTATTGCAAAGTACACTTTTGAAACTCTATGCTAGAGTGCTTTTAGCACACATTGAAAAATATAACATCTGTTAATAAATTTTGATAAATCGATACAAACATTTTGATGTATACTATATGAAATTTTATACAAAAGTTTATTATTGGTGAAGTCTAAATCTTTTCAAGGGAAAAGCATAGCAGAATTTATTCGCCTAGGTCCAAGGCAAATTTGGTATACCATTAAATACACTGATAAAGTTGATTGACAAAGGATACTACGAGAGATATAATCTTTGCCGGTAAAATTAACGGAATCACAGGGAAACTGTGATATTGAATAAATCGAATATGATATTTAGTGTCGAAGTACAATCTCATAAAGTTAAAACCCATTAAATTATTTTCACAATGTATTCGATTCTATTGGAAGCATCTACAGATAGCTCAAACAGGATTATGCTCCAATACCCATTCTTTGTCGAAGGAACTCTCATATCTGCTGGTGTAGGGGCATTAAAGTAATATGTGATCTATATTTTCAACCACTCCACATGTGCCTTTTTCTGTATTGGATAAGTTAAATCGATCCAATAACACATTAGTTGGAATTGACCCAATTCTAACCCTAGAAATCCAGACATCTTCCATGCGAGATCTTGGAAGAAGACAATGCCAGTTCGTTATAGATAGCAGGTGAGAAAAACTGTGAGCATAACTTGCTGTTCAACCATTTCTTTAAATAAATGTTCATAAAATGAATCCGAAAGTAACTGCTGAGATCTTCTGGAGAAATCAATTTATGGAGGCACGCCTGTGGAGCGCAGATTTAGCCATGCAGTCCGCTCTTTCGTGTCAGTCTACTTCAGAATAATCTGAAATCCATAAAAAGTGAATGGAATTGCAAATAGACATCATATCAATGATTTCTTATTCAATTGATTGTATTATTGTAAGAGATTATTTAGAGATGTGTGATAGAGCTGAGATACAGGAAAAACTATCAGACAGGACCATATATTTTTGAGCTTTCGTACAGACTTTTTTCACTGCTAGTAAGATATCTAGGCATTCGGCAGTGAAAATAGAATTTTGGGATGCAACCTTTTCAAAATAGAATAATTATGGGTGTAATTAAAGATTAGTATAACAATATTTAACATTGGTTTTGAAGCATCTGTAAAAATTAAAATGTGCTTTGTCCAAGTTGTATAATATTAATATCTGAAAATTATAATATCAATAGAAATGTTCTTAGATGGAAATAGGAGATGAGTCAGTGAAAACAATACGTTGGAAAAGTCCATAGTTTGAAATCATGGTGACTTCATTATATTTAGTTCATGGATTTCCAGATAGTTAAGCCAATTCCAGAAGTAAACTTATAAATTGTTCAAGAAATGTAATTTTGAAGACAAAAAATATTCAATATCAGAAACAATCTGAGATATTGGAAGATATTAAAAACAATCATGTTAATATTAGTTGAATACGACTTGCTCACTTAACTTATTTTGATAATCTTGCTTTGCTCTGAAAAAAAATTCCTGAGGTTAGAATAGTGATTGACAAATAGAGTAGTGCCTATGAATCATATTTAAAACACTTATTTAGTATTCACTTTTTGTGCTTCATAAAATTTTAATCGGATGACCTACACTTTAAAAACATTTGGGGGGAGAACCAGTAAATATTGAGCGTGCATAAGAAGCAAATGAAATAAATAAATAACAACTGTGTGTGTGAGTGATTGAGCGTGCGCGCGTGCATGCGTGTGTGTTTCTAAGTGAGTGATATTAAATTCAAGCTAAGTTAAAGTGACAGAGTAAGAATTCTCTTTAATAATGTAACTTATTCAATACAATTCCAAATTTAAGAATGTTCTCTTATTTTATCCCTACACAAAGGTCCTAAAACACAAGTATCCGCGATTTGCTAAGACCTTTCTTAAGCATTCAACAACCCTGTCACATCCCCTGTACAAACCCCCTTCAGTAAGGAACAGTACTCAAAGATATCTGAAACCCACTGTGAGAACCGCATCTATGCTCAGATGGACAATTTTCATTTCATCATTTATTGAAATAAGTGCTATTTCTACCTTGCATTCTATCTGGGGCTTGTATTCATTGTGTTATCACAGGGCTGTTAATTGCTTTTCAACAAAATTATGAACATATTGGATTTATTATATTCATAAATAATCCAAAATGTATGTGTATATATATATATATATATATATATATATATATATATATATATATATATATATATATACACACACACACACACACACACACACTCGCGCTACTATGCGAATTAATTGGGACAAATACAAAAATTTTCACAAATTAATTTGTTGGTATAGTAACTTACGTGCAAGGTATAGCAATCTAATACAGAAATGTCCTGTTGCAACTATATGTCTATAAAGTCGCACTGCACGAATATCTTTGTTTACTAACAGAATGAGATTCTGCGCCCAGCGATGTAGATGTTCTTTGTTCCATGTCTTGTCCTGTTTAAGTATGTCCTATGTTAATAAAGAAATTAAAAACCTTCTCAGGGTAAGCTTATTTAGAATTTGAATTTATTATCAAGATGAATTGATAAACATGATTAGCAATAAGAGAAGTTGTAGTGTCTGTTCTGTAGAAGAAAGCACAACTCGAACAAATACAAACATTTATTTAAAATTTAAAAATAAAAATTGATAGTATTGTATATTAAAATTATAATTAATAGAAATTTGACTATGGCCCTACACGGCCAACAGAATAAATACCCAAGGAGAGCCAGCTAAACCTCCTCGTTCGCTGGTCAAAGACAATCTCCTCTCTCCGCCGGAGCGGACCCCCTCCTCTCTTCTCTCCCAATGACTACAGCGCCATCATGTGAAGAGAATGAGGAGTATTCTAACACTACGCCCTTCCCACAAGTTTTGGGTTTATGTTCAACATAAACACATAACTGAATTAAATATGTCAGGATACAAAAGAATAACACAGACTTAATAACATTTTGCAAACAATTAAAGAAATATTAAACATAAAATAAATTTGAACATGGAATTAGGAAATAATTATAGGTGTATAAGAAAAATTATTTGCAAATGAATTATTTAAAATTCACAAGTATGCATAGAATAATCAATATTAATATGTATATAAAAAGATATAAAACAAAATTAAAATAAATCTATCCACTTAATATATAAATTGAGAATGTATATAAACAATATACTAGTAACATTAATGTAAATAAACAATATACCAGCAACATTAATATAAATAAACAATATACCAGTAACATTAATGTAAATAAACAATATACCAAAATAATGTAAACAAACAGTATACAAATACAATTGATGTAAACAAACAATATATCAATACAATTGATGTAAACAAACAATATATCAAAAAATTGACGTACACAAACAATATATCAAAAAATTGATGTAAACAAATATACCAAACACAAAGATACAAATAAAACAAAATATTTTCACTGAAATATATTTAATACAGAGTTTTTACACTAGGCACTAAAGTCAGTTTTTATCTGGAAAAAGTCTAGATAAAGCATCTGCATGAGGCATCTTAGCTCCTGCACAATGTCTGATTGTTATATTATATCTCTGAAGAGCAAACACCCACCTCTGAAGACGAGGTGATTGAGGTGCACATTTGGTTAAGTATGGTAAGGGATTGTGGTCAGTATAAAACTCAATTTCTGAACCAAAAATTATCGATTCAAACCTTTTTAACGACCACACTATTGCATAAGCCTCACGTTCAATTGTAGACCAGGATTGTTGAGTTTTAGTCAATTTTTGACTAGCATATGAAACAGGATAAATTTTGTCATTGGCACGCTGAGACAGGCAAGCACCAACTCCTACCTGAGAAGCATCAGAATAAATTATGAAAGGCTTACATGGTGATAGAGTGTGAAGTGAAGGTGCCTTAACTAGGGCTTGTTTTAGAGATATAAACACTGTGTCGTGCACTTCAGTCCAGGGAATATTGTCAGGCACACGTTTCTTAGTAAGCTCAGTTAAAGGATATACTAATTCAGAATATTTAGGAATGTACTCACGATAGAAGTTACACAACCCTAACACACTTCTAAGATCCTTTTTGGTTGTTGGTCTTTTAAGTTGCTGTATAACTTGCACCTTTTCCGGATCAGGTTGATGTTCTCCAGAACCAATAATATGTCCTAAGAACCTGATACGAGGCTTGGCAAAATCACACTTGTTTATATTGACAGTAAAGTTGAGCTCCTTTAATTTTCCTAAAATAATATTTAGATGCAATAAATGTTCTTCTAAATTATTCGAAAATATAGCTATATCATCAATATAAGCACGTAAAAATTCCTTAAAGGAAGATAGCGCTTTATTCATCACCCTTTGAAATGTAGCAGCGGCATTTTTCAATCCAAACGGCATGACTTTGAAACGATATTGAGATCTATGGGTTTTGAATGAGGTGAAATCACGGCTAGCTTCTTTAACTGGAATAGCCCAGTAATCCTTCAGTAGATCCAATGTGGTAATAATATTAGCCTTTCCAATACAATGAATTAATTGCATTGAATCTTCCATAGGAAAATCATCCGTTTTTGTCACAGCATTAAGAGATCTGTAGTCGATACACATCCTAATTCCTCCATTCTTTTTGTTTACACATACCACTGGATGTGCTATTTCAGCCGAGTTCTCCTCTATGAGATCTAATTCCAATAGTTCATCAATTTGGTCATCTACTTGGGATTTAAGCGCCTCTGGAATTCTGTAAACATAAGGTTTTTTACGTTCTTTCCCTTCTTCTAATATGATCTTATGTTCATCAACTTTGGCTATTTTAACATTTCCTGTAAACAAAGTCTTATAATTACGTAATAAACTCAAAATATTTTCCCTGTCATCTCTAGATAAATGTTGCATTTGTAAATTTTGCAAAGGATCTATGGTATATAGTTTACTAGTAAGTGTTGGAGAAGCATGAATTTAACCAAATTCTTCGTCATCTTCAGAGATAATTCCCACAGCATTGACCCTTGGATAATATTTTCTGATTTTGTTTACATGGCAATGTCTAATATTTCCACCTGGGAGTTTAACTTTATAGGAGTTAGGTAGGCAGTGCTCAATTACTTCACTAGGACCTGTCCATCTGGCATACAATTTGTTAGAAGAGTCCGGAATCAATAAACAAACTTGGTCACCCACCTTAAATTCCTTCGGAACAGTCCGGCGATTGAAGTAGTCGGTGTAGGCTTGTTGTTTTCCAGCAGCTATCAATGAGGCTTGTTCGACTGCTCTTTCAAATTTTACCTTCTGATCTTGTAAATAATCAACAACAGATTTACTCATATTCAATGGAATAGGGATTTCGCCAGTCCAGCTTGATTTCAAAACACTTAAAGGTCCTCTTGCTTCTCTACCGTACAAAAGCTTGAAGGGAGAAACGCCCGTAGTGCAATTTGGCACTTCTCTGTAAGCGAAGAGTAAATAAGGGAAATATTTATACAAATTGCTGGGGTCTGATCGTATGACGTGATGAAAAGAGTTCTTCAGAACTTTATTATATCTTTCAATTAATCCATTGCTGGCAGCATACGCTGGCACTGAAAATCTGGGAGAACATCCTAAGCGATTAATAAATTCTTGTGTTAGTTTAGAAGTAAAATTAGTCCCTTGATCACTAGCAATAACGCTGGGAATACCAGTTCTCAAAAAAAAAACTCCAATCTCGCATCACAAGTTGCCTTTGCTGTTAGAGAACGTAAAGGAATAGCTTCTGGCCATCTCGAATGTTGATCCATCTGTACTAAAACATATTTGTGTTTACGTGCCGAAGAAGGCTCAATCGCCCCAATAATATCCACGTTCACAACTTTAAACGGTAGGTCTGGTCTAAGAACTGGAGAAATAGGAATTCTATCGGAAGATTTCTCAGGAGACCGTAATTGTTCTGCAAAAAAAAAAAAAAAAAAAAAAAAAAAGAATTTTATATTTCTTTTTTAGTCATCAATATTATATTAGATAAAACTTGATGTTCATTTTAAATTTTATTTAGAATCTTGATTGAAAAGAAAATTTGAATCAATTTGATAGATCATTTTATACCAAAATTTTTAATTTGATTTATAGAATCTGTTTTGAAAATTTGTAATAAAAATTTCTATTTACAAGTAAAGGAAAATTTTGAACATATAAACAATTTATACTTGTACCAGACTATAAATATAATTGATTTTTCTTAAAGAATCTAAATTATTATACTTACATCAATTTGAAATAATTATGTTATTAACTTTAGCGTAAATAAAAAATAAATATAGTAATGTGACAGAAACAGTTTTGGAGCTTTATGCTCGAAAGCGTATAGCTCGCATTGAGTAAAATTGAGTTTTTTCACAAAACTCGTCAAAAATTTAGAACACCATTTTGGTGGAACCAATAATAAGCTCGCTGAAAGGGAATTTCAGCTCGCAGTAAAAAAACTAATATAAACTCAGAAAAATGCATCATTAATTTGATACAATCATATTATTGATGAACTACTGTATTAGAATATTTAAGGCTTCAGTTAAGAAAAGTTGAGAAATTAAAGGAGTGGATCAGTAACAAATTTTCTGTCTGTACATACAATGATGTACCTTCAAATGTGAATCATGTCAAAAATTACAACAAAAATGGTATCAAAGTGAAAATTACACTTGCAATAATTTCTGGGAAATTAAATTTGCAAAATATTATTTTTTTTCTCTACTACAAAAAGCTGTATAAGTGCAATATATTTGCCACGCATTCTTATGTTAATGTTAGCTCAATAAATGTATTTTAAAGTACTTATATATGCTTGTGATTAAATTTAAAGTTACTCCTCTGATAATTTTGATTGATTGTCATTTTGAAAAAAGAATTAAGCATCTTTAATTTATAATAATAATTTTCTACTGATTAAATTAATGAATAAGGTGACGGTACAAATCATTTGTTAACTCTATCAATGAAATACTGTTCTTGGTATCAACTTCATTTCATTTATAAAATGAGATATTTTATAAACAAAATTTGTTTTTTGAATTGAACATTGCAGTAAGTAAATTCTTAAGTATTTTTAAACCTCATTTGATAGTAAATTGTAAAGTTATGTTGCTATTGTAATATTTTAGAAACTATATTTTTCTCCTACATACAGTATGTCCCTAGAAACTAGAACACAGAATTTAGAACACTTAAACACAAAAATATTATTTATTCATTTCTGTTGATTTATAAATTTATTGATATTCTGGGTAACAAGGAAAGCGGAAGTAATAAATAGAATTTAAATAATTAATAAATTTAGTACTTGATAATCTTATCAAATTCTTGTTATTTGCTGTTTGTATTATTATTGTGTTCTATTTCATGTTGGAAATTACTATTGTTTTTTGAAGAATATTTATTTATATAATATTTTTGCTGTGTATATTAAAAAAAATTCCCCTATTTTTTTAAACTTATAGAATATTAAGAGAAACATATTTTAAGTTAGTGAATGAATACTTATTTATATATTATAAACATTAATAAACATATTAATATGGAAAGCATATAGTACAGTTTGAAATATCTATCAATAATAAAATTTTCTTAAATTTTTGGTTAGCTAATCGCTTAGAAAAACATTGATATATATTTAGTTATTATATTTTATTTTTTCTAGTTTTGTAAATTTTTAATTTATGTTATGGATAAATTTATTTTTTCATATAATTTTGATTAAAATTAAATATTTCTTAAACAGTATGAGTGAAAAAATATTTCATGAATTACATGTTAATATTTTTATTAGCATCTGCTAGCAATACATAAATCATTTACCGAGTTTTTAATTTCAAATTTAATTCCTTTCTTATAACGAAAATAATTGATCAAATTCTTTTTGAAAAAATTCTTTTCATTTGAAAGGAATTTGATAGATATCTGTAAAAATGTTTTAAAATAAGTTGGAGAAAATTTAATTTCGGGAGACGATTAAACATTGTCCGAAATACATTAAATCTTATTTATGATGTCAAAGCAATAATATTTGGAAAGATATTAATATCTTGTGTTTGAGTGATTCCATTATAAACATTAGCAGTATTCATTAAGTAAATTAAATAAGTTCAAAAGAGTGTTGATAAAATTTGAAGCAAATATCCTTCATGAATTAAAGAAACAAGTTGCTTAGAAACAAAATTTCGTCAGGTAATATAAAGATACTTTGTATCTTGTAATACAGACATATTTGTTATTACATAAGATAATACAAAGATACGTTGTATCATTTGCACAAAATGTAATCAGTATTTAACATTGTGAGTTGACAGATTTATTAATTTATATCTTTAATTTATCTAATAATATTGTAATATATTTAATATTCAACGTGATTTATAGAGAATTAAGTTTAAGTAAGTAAAGACAAGTTTTAATTCAGCAAAAAAGTGCAACTCCATTTTTCCCAGAAAGATTGCACTTTATTTAGAATAACTATTCATACTGATATCGAATTTCAGCATTTTGATAAAACTTTTTATTGTTTTTTGATTATCTTGTTTCATTGGATGTTGTATTTTATTTAAAATTTGCAGTAAGATATTGATAAAAGTACAAAATTAAATTTAATAAAATGATTTGAATCATTTTAAAACTTACGAAGAATATAAAGCAAATAAACCTGCCATTAGAATAGTTATAAAGGACATTGTATACAACAGCCTTCTTTGGAAGAATATTGAAGTCCAACTAGATTCTGTGTGCTTTATTTATAAATACTCACACACAGTTTCAAAAAGGGGAATCGAAAGGGGAAGGGAATTATCAGCCAAAAAGAGAAATTTATGAGAAAAATAAAATAAATCCTAAGCTTACGAATTTTTGAAAAAAAGCAAAAGTTTTAAGGAAGATCTGTTGGACAATATCTACTTATCTGATTAAGAAAGCATCAGAAGAAGTTCTTTACTTATAGTTACATTTAAAAATGGTGATTTAAACTGAAGAATAAGAAAAATGTTAAAAATTTTATAACTTGATAATATTGCTGCAAAATAATTTCATTGTTTTTATATGCCCTTAAAAATTAATAGTAAAAGTGCCATAATCAAATCAAAAAATAACTATTTACAGATGACTATTTGTTTGCATAATAAAAGAATTAAACAACATTTTTACGATGTCACATCCCTGAAATTATATTATTAAGTTATCATTATATTACTGCTATTATTAATCTCCAACCTAGTCTAACGAACACAAAATAAATCCATTTATTCAGTAATTCTTAAAAAATAGAAGACATGAAGTAAGGAAGAATACATTTTTCCCCAAAGGGGACTTAAATATTACAAAATATGTTTTGCTGTAGCTCAATTTATAATCATATGTTGGAATGCTTAAAACTGGTTTTGTTGGCCTTTTGGACGAAGATTTTAGGATTTTTCCTACTCAGAAATTGATATTAAGAAATAACCTCAGAATTAATTTATGACACAATCATAATGCTTAAGTTGCTTAATTGTATTGAAAAACTACAATTACAAAAAATATTAATATAGATGACAAAGATTAAATTATGCTTACATTAAAAATGAATAAGAAAATATGATGTAAATATGATGTATATGAAATATGATGTATGAAATATGATGTATATGATGTTTGATCACATCATTTGATAAAATATTACAAAATTTTAGCATCGTAATGTAAAAATTAAATAAAGCATAATGCATAAATACCACTCTATTATTACTCTTAATAATTCACAATTGAATTTGGAAGTACTGAAAAATATAATGATTAAATATTAATATCTTTTATATTTGAAATAATTTGTTTTAAAGTTAAATTAGATTTAAAATTTCTATCTTAAACTTAAGCCGCTGTTATTTCGTAGGATTACATAAACGACACGTTTAAAATTTCATGTAAAATCTCAATCAGTTTTGATTTCTTTTACAAAATTAAGTTAAAAGCTAGTTAATTTAATCATTGTAAAAGTACTAATGGACTTTGCTTCTCATAATTTAATTTAAACAAGATCTTTTGTATCTAAGTGTAAACACAACATCTTGCAATCAATGAAAAGTGTTTTGTTAGAGATATACTGTTTTGTCTGCATATCAGAAATTAGATACTTTTTGCAATCATGTCATCTTTGCTCACACAGATAGTAAGAGGAAAAAGGAATCCAGTCCATTTACAAAAATTACAAATCTATTGTTTTGTGTAAAGAAAATATTTAATGAAAGAAGTTTTGTGGTAGATTTATCGTAGAATATTGAAATGTTTACTGAAGATTTAATGTTTTTGGAATTTACCTCAGAGCTATTAATCCGAAAAGTATGTTTAAATTTGAAAAAAATTACTTTTATATAATTAGTTAGAGCCAAAAATATGATTCCATAAAAATATAACTAATATCTTTTTCTTCTTTATGCGGTTATATCAAAGATTATAATACAGTTCCTTTTATATACTTAAATTTAAAAGAACGATGCTTAAAGAACAAAATTATTTTCAAATAAATTTCCTTTAACTTACTAGTAGTTTGCTAAACTTGTAGTGTAGTTTTTTATGCATTTGGGGGGGGGGCAATAAATCACGAGGAAAATTATATATTGCAACTCCAAAAAACAATTTTTGTCAATCATAGAATAAAGATGTGCATTTACCTTAACTTTACCACTATTAAATAAGTCTTCAGTTTGATAATGAAGATAAAATTTTTCGAAATTGATGACTTATACAATGCCAAGTCTTTATCTAGTTCTTATAATATCCAGTTAATTTTGATATGATAAATTAACTTGACATTTTAAGCCAATTCAAATTATTCTTCGTAATATACAAATTTGCTAAGATTATGTTAACTTTTTTGTCTTTTCTGTTTCTCAGTTAATGTAAGGTAAGTCTAAATTCCAAAAAGGCATCTTTCACAAGTATGATGGTATAAATGGTTTTAGAAAGTAATAATTCTAAAATATAAAAGTTTTATCAATATTTTTATAAGGATACATTTTCATTGTCTCCAAAAATGAATGAAGTGCTTCCAGTGGTTTTCAGGAACAACAATTTCAAAATTGATAGATCATAAATAACTGAAATAATATCAGAATTTTAAAAATTAATTCAAAAAAAAATTGTCTATTATTAATGAAAAAGAATATTTTAAAAATATCGGGATATGTAATTTTGTACAATTTCAAAACAATGTTTGAAATTTATTGCATACAATTAAGATTTTTATACTCATTTTTGTGAAATTTTTAAATATATTTTGAAGATAAACATGACGATACAAATCATTATTTAGAATAAATAAAATTGTAAGTGATTATTCAGGTTGAGTCTAAACATAAAAAACTCTGCAGTCAATATAGTCTTAAAACCAATTTCATATATACTTACTTATATTTCAAACAAAGTTATAATAAAATAAATAAAATGGAATGAATTGATAAAATGGTATTATATTATCTTGTTTAAAAAATTCCAATGATTACACACCCTATTTGTTTTACATAGATTAATAATTTTTGGAAATTTTGTATTATTGTGTAAGAACTGGTGCACACGCACGCACGCATACACATGATTTCCTAAATACTATGTGAAAGTTTTAATCTCTTAAAACATATGATCTGTATATGTTTATAAATATTTTGATAGGATTTAGGTCAGAAAAACATCATAGCTACACTTCACAAGTTGTATTATTTCAGCTTAAACTTAAAATATGCTCTCCACAGGGAAAACTTCAAGAGTCTTGAACAAAAAAAGGAGTAATAATTACTGCAATTTACTTCATTTGGTTTCATTGCATCATTTGTATATCTTTGAGGCATCAGTGATGTTCGAAATGATATTCAGATCCATGGGTTTAACTGTTCTGATTCTTTGCAATACAATTAAACCACACCATTTGTAATGTGATTGTTCTGAAAAAAATGTAGGATCATTACTCATGTGCACTATTCGATTCTCATTAAAATGCATATAATGTTGTATTTCGAATTACAGCACACTTATTGTTAGACAAAAATTTATTCAGGTAATTTTGCATATCAACATTTCACCGTCTACTACGGTCATCAATGTATCTTCAGCAAAATTTTGAGTTACAATGGTTTTTGACATTTCATCCTTTTACAAAATGACTTGGTCTTTTCTGTTGAGTAATCCAGAAAAATGTATTTCTTATAGCTCTTAACAGAATACACTCACTAATCATTATTTTCAGCAATTATGTAATAATTTTAATATCTTATTCTTGTGGACAATAAACATTGAAGGATTTTTTGAAATTGACCACACATAATGATTAGTAAGTGCATCACACAGGTCCAGAAGTTATTTTTCAAGACTGTTAAAAAGTACTTTAATGTTCAGCCATATTTAAGTCTCTCTGTAATATATCAAGCCATGTATATATGAAAATAAAATTATCAACGAAATATAAGATAGAAGTTTTAAAACTGACATTATAGATGCAAATGTTAAGCATCTGGATATCAAGTTTTGAATTTCGGAATGGAGAATATTTTTATATTTTTTATTTCCCTACATTTTTATATCTTAAAAGTTTTCTTATGTTTTTATTCAGACTTATTCTAAAAATTACATTTGGGTTTAATAAAAAATAAATAATTGAAAGCATTTTTTTATTATTAACATACGAAAAACCGTTTTCTTCTTGAATTACTAAGCAATGTAGATTATTAATTAAGAAACATATGGTCTATGCTTCGATCCTAATTCCATCTTCATGAAAACATTTCTCTAGATTTCATAAATTTAAGCATACATCGTTCGAGATTAAAAAGGAAAATGAGTGACTCTAGTTTTACTCAAATACATGGAATATGGGATTAATTAAAATGTATTCACCTTTTCTTACACCCATTCAACTATATTTATAAATTCATTTAATCTTTTCATTATTGCTCATTTTGTGAGTGTTGTTAATCTTTCAAAATATAAGAAAATGTGTCCTTAATTCCTTTCAAACATTATGAGTATAGAATTTCAGAGCATGCTACATTTGTTATTCAAATTAATCTCCTTCATAATATAATAAAATGTTCATATAAAGATAGTTTTCCTTATAGTTTTGCTGAAATTTCATATACTAGTTATATAGTCGGGATATATATTATAAAGTTTACTCATGTTTTTCAATAAACTTGCGTAATTTTATAAAAAAAAGAAAACGCGAGCTCATTTGGACTTATAAATTAAAAATTAAATACATTTCAATGAGTTTATACATATAATAAGAATTATATATATATATATATATATATATATATATATATATATATATATATATATATATATATATATATATATATATATATATATATATATATATATATATATATATATATATATATATATATATATATATATATATATATATTTATTTATTTATTTATATATATATATATATATATATATATATATGATATATATATATACATCGATAAATAAATAAATAAACGTATGTATGGCACTATTTTGTGCATATTTCAAGGCAATTTATCAGTTTACTCTGATATATAAATATCAAATAAACAGGTTATAACTAAAATAAACAGCAAATGAACCTTAAATTTGTTCTTTACACACACAGTTTTTTTTTGAAAAAGTTCAATTACCCCAATTTCCAGTGAAAAACCTTATCAATATCATCCGAAAGTCCATAGTAAGAATATCTTGACTGTAAATTCATTTCTTCCGCGTAAATTAGGAAGGCACATTATATTCTGGCGAAAAACAGAAACTGGACCCAAAGCCAATTTCCTGCTTGCAGACATTATTACTCACATTTTTCTTTTTTAAGTATTAGTTAAGATACTTTTGTGCAATATTTTTTGCTAAATATGGAATCGCTCTTACGTAAGGATATATTGCGAAAGTAATTTTCCTATCTGAAAGAATATTTTGAGATTACACAGAAACTATAAAAAAGCAGGTTACAATTTTAGCTTTGAATCGGTGTGATTGAGATTTATTTACATTTGGATGTATATAATTAATAAGGTTAATTGGAAATGAATTGTATATTATTTTATTGAGTAAAATATATTTTTTTCACAAATGCACTGTAGTTTGTTATGTAAGAAATCTTAATACTTTAAAAAATGTGTTTTTTCTATTGTTATAATTCAAAATAAAAAATCTATTATAGAAAGATTCTTTAATTTTAATTAATTTTTTATCAATAAATATTATTACCGCAAAACTTGTAATATTTCTTCAGTCATGGGAAATTTATAAAACCAAATATTTTAAGTATGATATATTTCTACTTTAACAGTTATCTGACACATTACAGAAGAAAATTAGAAGGAAAATTAAGTATTGTGTCATTATGCAAAAATGAAGGATATTCATGCTAGCAGAATGTTTTCCATTTTGTACAAAAATGCATTGTAATAAGAACTTTATGTTATTTATTAACTCAGTTTTCTATAATTATTCAATGAAAAAACTCTCAAATGAAAAACAACCATATGCGTGTGAGAAATATTATTTAAATTGATTTCATATGAAAATATCGTTAGTTTCAAAATCGCATCTTGTTATCATATCCCTTTTCTTAATATTCTATATAGTTCAATAATTTAAATTCTTTTTTCCAAAATTCTTCTGATTCAGAAAATTTCACTATATAAGTTTTCTTAAGGTTGTTTAATTTAATTTCTGCTTTGTTAAATTTATTACATTTGTTTTAAGCTTTGGAAGAAAGGAAACATCACAGGAAAATTATTTAATATATTTCACACGAGGATTCTATCCGAATTCTTTCACAACGTAAGCAGCGTTGATTAAGTTCTGGCGAAATCCCATGTTTTTTTTTAAAAAAAGCATAACGTAAAAATATCATAAAAGATATTTAATTATTTAGATTTTATACAAAAATTTGAGCAAAAATATATTCAACATGAAGTAACAGTTAGCATGTCCTATTATTCTCTTTCAATCTATCTAGCTTAACGAACTATGCTCTTAAATTTGAATTAAGGAAAAATTTAAAAATAACATGTATTCTGTCAATGTCTAATAAATATTTTACTCTTAAGATTGGCAAAGGAATGTTATTCATACATGCTCTTTTCTTCAATACATTTTACTTATCATTATTTAAATCACATTAAAAATTCTTACTATTATACATAAAGGAGAAAATAAATGAATAATTAACGAATATTTAATAATTAATAAAATTGAGTAATTTTATGAATAATGTGTTTTTAGCATCACTGATATCGGATTATAAATGAAAACAATTTGTGCATTTATTTTCTTTAAAATGTTCAGAAAATTTTATAGTGAAATATTACCTAATAAATTAACTAACTAATCAATTGACTGATTACTGCAACTTGATAGTTATTTGATATCGTTGTATTTAAGAATTTTCTAAGTAGGAAGCTTAATGAGAACATCATCGTTTTTCTTTGTTTTACCAAATATTGAAAAACTTAAACTTAAATTTAATTGTAATTTATTTTAATAAATCTATTTTACTTTTTAACATTTTAATAGAAATTGACTTCAGTAACTTTTAAATGAATGGAAAGAAGTATTTTTCTTAAGAATGTGATTAATTTAATACGTAATTATGATGAGCCTTTATTTTAGACCTGTTTCAAATTTATTTGCATTGTGTTTTATAAAATAAAATTTGTAGTCCAAAATATTTGTATTACGAAACCATTTCTCAAGTAATTAACTACTAAAGGTAAACTTTAAACGTTTTTTTCATATGCCTGACCCTTTATGATACATTTAGATCTATTAACAATAACAAAGAGGGAATTTATGATATCTTCTTAAGTAAATAAACCAATGCGTGACATTGTAACCATGAAAATTGGTAAGAAAATTAGTAACTTAGATGCAGAAACCAAGCAGGAAACCCTTAGACTTGGTCTCTGTGAAAGTCGGAAGATTCTTAGACGACATCCAGTCATTACTTCCTCTACCCCACCAGCCTTTTACATCCGGAGAGGAGAAGGGTGGCACAGAGGCGAAGGAGTTTTTTTTTTTAGTTTAGTTTTTGGAGTGGAATTCCTGCGGGGGTGACAGACAGAGAAGACCTCGCCTTGTAACAAAATGGCTGTTTTTTTTTAGGCTCCCAAAGCCTACTTAGATATGGCATTTTTATGCTCGTTGAGACGCCTGTCTCTTTTTGTCTAACTAACCGATTAGTTCGGCTTCTCAAGCCGTGTTATTAATAAGTGTTTTGTTATTAGAGACATCAGTCTCGAAACTAATGGTTAATCAATTGTTTGGGCTTCTTAAGCCTAATTTGTATGTGATGCTTCAGAGTATTTGAGACGCCAGTCTCTATTGAATATATTTATCGGCTTCACAAGCCATATTTGATTTTTAATGTATTTTGTTATGTGATGCTTAGAAAATAAATTAAAAATTAGCATCTGACACTGTGTTATCGCATTCTTTCCTCCAAGACCTACGCAATAGAAATTCTTTCATAACGGATTACCATTTCCGATTTAGAAGGAGGGAGAACGTTTTACTGGCGCAGTCTACGGTAGGATAGTATGGGTAAGAGCTCTTTAAATTTTATGTGCATGCTCCCCAAGTAAATACTAAATGTTTTAGATTTTTTTTCTTCATTTTTATCATGTCTATGAACAAATGAATGTTAAGAGTGTTGTAATTTTGATTTTTCATAATGTGATTAAATTTTGTTGTTGATTTTGGTTATTTATATTGTCATATAAAAACAGTTTTTTATATTGTATATAAATCTATATCTTATTCATTCAACTGTAACACGCATAATGTTTAATATTTATTTTGTGTGCATATTATTAATATATTGCTAATATTGTTAATGGTATAATAGTATTACTGTTGTTCAAATATTATATAAACAAGACTTTATTGGTAATTTTTATTATTTTGTGAAAAGATCTGTAATTAGTTTACGGGTTATTATTTACTTTCACAATAAGAATAGTATTATTTGTGTGAAGTTAAAAAAAAAATTAAAATAATATTCATTGCATTTATTCATTTTTTTTTTGTGATTGGTATTATCTAATGGAATTAAAATTCCGAAACGAAAGAAAAATGCTTAATTAAATATTTTACCATCAGTTACATTTTGAATAATAATTCAATGAAGATTTCTAGTTAAAAGTATTTTAGTGAAAGCATTAATTTTGTTTTTGTTGATTGAATGCTTATTATAAAATGGCACTTTTGAATTTGTAATTATTTTATTAAAAAAAAGAGCTAATTTTGTTGAATGGTTAATATTGATGTACTTGAACATATATTTAAATCATTCAATACTGTAATTTTAAGCTAAAAAAAATGTGTAATTAAGTATTATACAATCAATTACATATGGAATAAATAATTCGTTCAATGAAGGTTCCTAACTGAAATTATTTTATAATCTAAGCAATTGATTTTGTTTTTTTGGTATTAGAATACTTGTTATAAAATGGTGTTTTTGGATTTATAATTATTTTGATCAAAGAAGTATTTAAGTTTTTGAATTTTCGAATTGTTTATATTAAAATAATTGATCATATATGTAGATTACTGTTTGTTTCTAGAAACATAATTTTAAAAATTATGTTCCTTATACCGTCATGTGGTTTATGTGCAGTAAATAATATTAAGTTTTATTTATTCTTGAGTTTTTGATTTGGTGCATTGCATTTTAAATGTTCTATAATAATTTGTTAACATACTTGGATATAAAGTCTCTCTTTTGCTTTAATTAAGATTTAAAAGAAAGTGCATATTGATTCATTTTCACATTTTATGGTATCCAGTATTGTATATTATCTAGTAGTGTATTATTATGCTCTAGTATTAAGTTTCATTTAGAAAATTGAATTGAAAGTAAATTAAATTTATAAGTTGATGTAAATTTTTTTATTGTTTCTAAGGTATGATATGAACTTAATTTGAAATAAAAGATTATATTTTACTTTTGATTTCAAGGTTTAAACTAGATAATGATTTATTGATATTCCTATGAACAATTAGCTTTCCAATAGTAATTTTCCAGTTGTAAAATAAAATCGAAAGCAACTAGGATAGGAATGATAATGAATTAGATATACTTTATATGATTTAATATAAATTAAAGTATAGAGGTGAAAGAACAATATTTTAGACTTATTTCAATTAGACGCTTCGAAAATAGAACTGTTGAATTAGGCAAACATGGCATTTCTGATGAGAGCTAAGAAGGAGGATTTACGCTGTTTGGCGGAATAGCTTGGCGAAGATCCGAGCCCCACTATGAAAACTTTTGAACTTAAAAATCTGATCACAGGTAGTAAGGCTTATGATGAAGAGTTGGTAAGAGCTTTCCTCGAAGCTGTTATTAACGATAGGAAAGAAAAAGAGTTAAGGGAGACTAAGGAGAAACAAATAGAGTTAGAAGCTAAGGCTAGAGAGAGAGAAATGGAATTCGAACTTGAAAAATTAAGGATCGAAACTCAGAAAGAGAAAAGTTTGTCCCCGTTTCCAGAAAATAATTTTGCTCCATGCCACGAGTTAGTCAAATTGATGCCAAAGTTAGATCTAAAGGCAGATGATATAGTGATTTATTTATCCCTCTTTGAAAGACAAGCAAAGAGAATAGGAGTAGATTTCAGGGATTGGGTATCAAGTCTTTTAACTTTAATACCAACTGATATTGTCCAACTTATCGCGAGAGAATCTGAAGAGAATTTTGAAGATTATGCTTACATAAAGAATATTTTATTAAAGAGATTCAAAATGAATCCAGAAAGTTTTCGTAAAAGGTTTATAATGCATCAAAAATCTCCAGACAAATCATGGAACGACTTTACTTTCGAGATTTCAAATTACTTTCAAGAATGGCTGGAAGGGTTAGGAATTAATGATTTTGCAGGTTTGAGGGATTTAATGATCACAGATCAGATTAAAAAGAGAGTACCTGCTTAAGTCAGAGAACATTTTGTGGACGAACGGACCAAATTGACATCCCCTTCCCAATTAGCCGAGAAGCTGGACGCATATGAAAGTGTCCGAGGTGATAGGAAAAAGGTTGTGTCTGTTTCCAAAGAAAAATTTGAGAGATATCAACATCTCAGTCCTCACATAGATAAAAGGAGTAAGCCACATACGGATCATTTCAACAGCCGGAAGTCTCAAAAGTATAACGGAAGATCAGATGTGCAGCGTCCCAGCTATAAGCCAACTTGTTACTCGTGTGGTGTAGAAGGTCATATATCCCGCTTTTGTTTTAACAGGAATTCTCCGAAGAGAAACCCTAGTCAGACAGTTCAAACTAACACTGTCAGGGCTCCACATTCGAACAATATTTCTGAGCCAACTATTTTAACAGCTAAAATAACTACACCGATGTCCTTATCGGTTGAAACGAAAAGAAATGTGGACGAGCTTAAAATCCTAAATATTAGATGTGGTGAAAAACTTTTGAGTGGTATTTTAGATTCAGGTACCCAAATATCAGTAGTACGAAGGGATCTAGTTGAACACATCTATTCTGAGGGTGAGGGGAGAATTGAAATTCAATCGGCGTTCGGAGAAAAGGAAGTAACACCCTTAAGAATCTTTAACATGAAGTTAGATGATGGACTTCATGGATCAGTGCCAATAACATGCGCTGTTTCTAATAAGCTCGTTAATGAATTCTTGATCAGTACAACAGCATACACGGCTTTAAAAGAAAACATTCAGATTTATAGCGTATCAGAAGACAAACTAAATAAAAATGTGATTGAAGAACTAAAGGAAAATGGTGGAAGTGTCATAAATGAAGGAAACCTAATTGAAGGTAATGAGGATATTATAGATACTTTGGCTGTATCACAGGGCAATGTTCAGGAATCAGATGCCCGAGATTTGAAGAAAGAGTTCATTGAGCTTCAAAGAACTGATGAATCTTTATCTTCTGTTTGGGATTTAGCCCAGAAGAATCTGTCTTCGTATGAATTAAGCGGTGAGCTCCTGATCCACTTGGAGAGTATATGTGGCAAGATTGTTAAGCAGGTTGTTCCTCCTCACTGTAAAAGGAATGAAGTAATTAAGATAGCTCATGATATCCCGTTAGCTGGTCACCTAGACGAACAGAAAATAATACAAAGAATCAAATATTCCTTTTTCTGGCCTTCTTCTTATGAAGGAAATAATCCATCAGGCTTTGATTGTGATAGCAATAGCTGCAGTAGCATTTGTTCCATACCAACTGATGGAATGGAAATTAGGTCTTGTTTCATTGCTGTAGGTCGCCTACAAACCCCTCATTTTCTACGAGTTGTTAATTTGTCTGATAATGTGAAAAATGAATTCACTTCCAGACATAGTCTCGAGTGGAAGTTTTTGTTTTTTGACCACAAAATACCACCAATTATTGGCTATTTACAATTTGAAGTCCTGAGTACATCTGACTATGACTATAATCACGTTGATGATTTGGATAAAGTTTCTTCTTCCCATGAACTTTTGATGCAAACTGGTGAAGGTACTTCATGCTTTTATCGCTTCTTGACTAAAGGGCAGCAGTGGATATGCCTTCAGACACATTATTTTACTTCCTATGATCAATGGAATTCTAATTCAGAGTTCATTGTGTGCACACACACAGTTGTAAGCACTGAAGAGGTTCTAAAGAGTTTACAAGAAATACCCAAGAGGAATGCTAAGAATTCTAGCCTAATGACCGTACCCCAAACTACAGCTGCACATATCCAAAGTGCCTGTCTATCACTTTCACCGTCAGCTAGTTCTCTTGGAAGTTTATCCTCTGAGCTTTCTAAACAGTGCTTCGCTAAAGGTAAAAGAAATAAAGAGATGGTTTCACCAGTGACTAGAGCAGCTCATACCATATTTCCCAACAATTATGTGCAGCCCCAGCAACTCATGATCACTCCTCATCAGAGTGTCAATGATATGAACATGAATGCATTTATTTCATCCTCTGATCCTGCCATATCTTCTCAGGAGACTGGTGAAGCATCTAATCAAGTCTCACCTGATGGCGAATCACTTGTTCCTTCATCCCCATCTTTTTTGGTCAATCCAGATGTTTCTGCAGCAGATTTTAGAAATTATAGGTTAAATCAAGTGCAAGTTCATGAATACTTACGTAGTCGACATCAACTATTACAGCAGCAAATAAGAATGCAACATAAAGAGCTTCGTAAAATTTCTGAACAACTTATGATGATTCAATACGGCAATCAACTTCCACCAAGACGACCTGACATTTCTGCTTGTCAAGTTTCTGGAATACCAACATTGCCTGTTTATGTAAACTCTTATTCACCTGGTCAACCTGTGCAACAGGTTACTATATCTACTAAGAGCCATGTTATTAAAAGCTTAAACGGCTATACAAGGACTACTCAAACATTTGCTGGCTCGTCTAGGACTTATATGAATTTTGAACCTAATATGTGTGGTAATGTTACCTCATTCACAATGCCTCTTCTTCCTGGTGAACAAAACAATGAAACACTTTCTCAAAGTTATTCACTGAGTCATCCAATGCCTCCTAAATATATGAGAAATGAACTCAATTTAAGTGAAATGTAAGGCAAAATGTGATGTCATCTGTTTCAATTCTAGTCTGGCTTTTGCCTATAAACTTTTTTAAACAAATTTCTTAAATGGTTCCTTTATTGTTACCATTGACTCTATCTCACAAAACATATATTTATTCATCCTATTTAAATGGAAAACTTCAATCATTTTCTAATGATTTCAGGATATATCATCCTCAAATATACTTAGTAAAATAGAAGCCATTTCATGAATTCTAAAATTTTATGTCTTGCATCTGTATTCTTAATTTTATGCGTGTGTTGTATTATAAAAAGTTAAAAATATTATCTTTTCTTTTATTTCAGTATATCCAATTGTATTTGTATGTCATAATGTATGTAAATAATATGTTTATTGCTCATATATTGTTGTATTATTTTTGTTTCTTTGGGGAGTTATGCAAATTTGAGCTCGTACCGATACTATCACGCCACCTTTAGTTTTGGTGGTTGTGTTTTTTTTGTTTTTTTTTCTTGTTCTTTCAGGTGCAGCAGCAATGTCCCTTGGCGACGAATGTGCTTCCTTTGGGGGGACGTGTGAAAGTCGGAAAATTCTTAGACGACATCCAGTCATTACTTCCTCTACCCCACCAGCCTTTTACATCCGGAGAGGAGAAGGGTGGCACAGAGGCGAAGGAGTTTTTTTTTTAGTTTAGTTTTTGGAGTGGAATTCCTGCGGGGGTGACAGACAGAGAAGACCTCGCCTTGTAACAAAATGGCTGTTTTTTTTAGGCTCCCAAAGCCTACTTAGATATGGCATTTTTATGCTCGTTGAGACGCCTGTCTCTTTTTGTCTAACTAACCGATTAGTTCGGCTTCTCAAGCCGTGTTATTAATAAGTGTTTTGTTATTAGAGACATCAGTCTCGAAACTAATGGTTAATCAATTGTTTGGGCTTCTTAAGCCTAATTTGTATGTGATGCTTCAGAGTATTTGAGACGCCAGTCTCTATTGAATATATTTATCGGCTTCACAAGCCATATTTGATTTTTAATGTATTTTGTTATGTGATGCTTAGAAAATATATTAAAAATTAGCATCTGACACTGTGTTATCGCATTCTTTCCTCCAAGACCTACGCAATAGAAATTCTTTCATAACGGATTACCATTTCCAATTTAGAAGGAGGGAGAACGTTTTACTGTCTCCTATCT